>VCJG01002598.1:94729-119787 GCA_024140375.1 Backusella westeae | reverse complement strand
CTTTTTTTTTTTTTTTTCTACAAAAAAAGGAGAGAGAAAAGAGCGCGGAGTGAAGATAATCAAAATTTGTTCTAAATTAATAGACGGTGTACCGCAGCAGAAAAAAAATGACTGATCTACTTTTTATTCTTCACTAAAATAGGATTATTAATTGACTCAGAGTTTCAAGATAACCAATTGAAACTTGAAGTGAAGATTTGGTTGGTTGGAATTATTTAAACGATATAAAACGTTCGATCAATTACCAAAACTAGAAGGTGGATGAAAATTTCCCCTTTTTTTCTGTGACTTTTGAAGGAAAAAAAAATCTACTGCTGGTATCACTTTTTTAAAATATAGATAAAAGAACCATATTACACAATTGCTTATGATAGTGTTTTTTTTTTCTATATGCTGCTATTTATCTATAAAGCATATACACTACGCGGTGTTAGTCATATATAGGGAGATTGTAAAAAAAAAAAGATGGTTACCTGGATATAACCAAGAGGGATTGACCGACAAGACTCGGTAGCGGTTGAATAAACGATAGTACGACATTATCAATCCAAAGGAAGTAATTAAGGTGTAATAATGAATATGCTACTGTTTATTTCAAGAAAATGAGAAAAAATTACAAATTGATGAGAAGAGGAAAAATAAATGAGAAAATATTTCAAATAAATGAGAAAAACCAGAGGAATAATTGAGAAAGGAGATGCATAATCATGTATAAAGAGTATATTTCAGACAATGAGCAAATAAAGAGATAGGTAGCCATGTAGCAAGGTCCATAAAAGTATATTACATACCAATGAGGGATAGCATGATATAAAGCAACAGAGTAACGTACCAATAGGACAGAGTTTACTGCCACAACGTCTGACTCGCCAGACATACTATATTCCATTATTTTATAGTATCATGCCTTGGGTTAATACCAATCTCTTCACCTCTCTTAACCTTTTTTTTCTCATCAACCTTTTCTCAATAATTATTCTCCTTTTTCTCAATAATTTGAAAATGTTTCTCAACAATTTGAAAATCTTTTCTCATTAATTTGAAATTTGTTCTCATTTTCTTGAAAAAGACAGTACATCAGCAAGAGTTAGAATAATCACAGTATACAATACTCGGTGTACACAAGCCACTGTCTAAGAAAAAAGTTGTAGAGAAGTAACATCAGTAGAATCAAAAAAGCCATCAAACATATGATGGAAGGTGATGTGGTCGCCTTTTTTGTGGAGATGACTACTTTCACCTAAAAAGCCATTAATGACAGATCCTCATATAAATAAATAACCTCTGTCAATTACTTACCCCAAAAAAGCAACAAAAAAAACAGACTCTTGAGCATATACGGAAGCAAAAGCATTATCCTAAGAAAAGAAGAAGAAAAAATTCAATTATGTAAACACAAAGAAAGTTTTAAAGAGTGCCCAATAGATCTAAAAAATTGGCACACGACAATCCGGGTACACCTAAAAGTGAAAATCGTACCAAAGAGTAATACTCGACATTTCGTGCTCTTGTATCACACCATGAAGCTGGCACTATCAGCGGCACTGAATGTGAAACTTTGAATTATATGAAAGACTCAACAGATGTAAAACCTTACTTACCCACAAAACCCCGGGTGTAGAAGAACGCATATTACTACATCTGGTTCAGTAGACACAATTTCAAAAGCTTATTCGCAAATTGGCAAAACTCTGCTACAAAAAGCAGCTAAACCTCTGAAACTATTAGTGTGCGATAACTTGATGGATACTTTGATGGGCGCTCATGGAGAAGCAATTAGCTTTATTCAACTTTCACTGATGTGGAAATAAGTATCGCGGAAGCACATCTATCTGGCTGTATTGACCCCTTTTTTTATAACCTTTGTATGCATTTTTCAAACCTCACCAACCTATTTGAGATAACTTTAAAGATGTTGTAAGAAGTTTTTTTTATAGCACATTACCATCAGAGATCTGGAATATGTTAATTCAAAGGGAGGTTATTGTGATTTTAATAAAAAATAATAATAAAAAATAGACGGAATTTTTACATAAAAAACATCACAATCAATACTAATTTGCTTCAATGTACTCAAAGAAGGTACGAAAATGTTGCACATTCATGCAAATTGAGTTTGCACCCTTACTGGTTTCATAAAAGGAAACCAATCATTCTATTGTCGGACTTCTCAGACTATATTTTTACAATGGTTAAAGCAGCTTTGGTTCGTTTGAGTCTACTTGGGTAAAGCTGATAACTAAGATGTATTTACTTTAGAATAATATTCTAATATATACATTCGATTTCTTGTAGTATGAACAAAAGTAAAACTAGTTTAGGAACTTGTTTTTTGGGGTATATATTTTTCGCTCGGACCACATCAACTAAACCTTAATATGATGAAAACGTCACTATTTTGATGGTCTCGTATCTATTTCTTGTTCCAGATCGTAAAAGATAACACGTTAAATTAAATTAAAAAAAGAAAAGCGTTTCATCATTTTTCCCTTATTTTGTATTACCATCGTCAACTGATAATGTACAATAGCATTTAAAAAATACCAAGGTTTGTATTTGCAGACCAGCTGTTCAGAGATCCATTTTTTTTTATATTATCCTATTTTATTTATTCAAGACAATATTATTATTTTTTTCTCGGGTTTTCCTTTTAAAGAAGCTCATAAAATGCACACTTCTGGTACGAATAATACATACTTACAAATTATTAAAAATAATTACAATAAAAAGCCAAGAGCCAAGGAAAAGCCTCTTTTTTTCTTCCTATAGTGACATCCAAGTTTCTCATACAAGAGTGACCCTGTGCCCTTAAAACCAAGAAAAGAATACAGCCAAGAGAAAAAAAATGATAAGTGACCTTCAACAAGGATTCAGTTTTCTCAGAAAGGAAGGTAGATAATATTGCTTTTTTGTCTAATTCTCAGTGGAAATGCTTTTATAAGTATTCCTGTCCTTAGAGACAATAAACGGCATATAATTGATTTGCATACACCTAGCTTACATACGTGTTAGTGGCAAAGCAAATCAAATAGTGACAACGTATAGAAAGGGGTTTCTAAAATGGGTTGTAAAAATCAACAAAACTTTGTGCTCAATTAATGATCGCAAAGTTGATTTAAAAAACAAACAAATTATGTTAAAAACAGTGAATTTCTCTCCCCGCATTTAGATACCTCTGCCCTTGCTTTTCATAACAAATAAACATTCTCTTTGTTCAGATAGTAAATTCTGATACATAAAATATAAACATAGGCTTGTCCATTTGCACACATAGCTTAATGCTTTGATCAGAAGATAGTAAAAGCATAATCATTGTTACTTTTATAACCAATCGACTGGCTTTATTTTTTTTGATACTTTTCATCATTACACATATCTATATGTCTATATATATATGAAGGAATTGCTAGCGATTGGCTATTGTTTGTGACACTATTTTAAATAAAAATAGAATTAGAAAAAAGGGGAGAAATAATACCAAGGAAAAGAAAACAAAAGAGAAACCTAAATAAACACAAATAAGCTAGTGATATTTCTATATATATAAAATAAAATGGATCCCAAGGAGTAATTTTATAACAACTCTCATTGCCTCCACAGCACAGACTTTTTGAAATCGATTCAAAGAGAAAAAAAAATAGCAGTCCATGGACGTGCCGCAGCAACTTTTTGGATTTCAAGTCAAATAGCGAAAAAAATCAGATTACGTGTAACTTTTTTCTTTTTCTTCTGTTATTTTTCTTTAAAAAATAATTTTTATTTTAATATTCTTTCCAATTGTAATAATAGAGAGTATAGATCTGTTGTTACTTTTTGTGCGCTATTTAATAGTTGGGAAGCGATTTGAATTATTTTATACCAATCCAGCGAATGAACATTAATATACTACACACACACCGGAATTTCACGCAAGTGACAAAATGAAGAAGAAAACCAAGACGAAACAATCCAACGAGGATAACAATAAGTATAACGACTATCTCCCCATATCACCGCCGCCTGCTCATAGAAATTCTCCAGAAGATCAGCATTTTCAATCATCGTCATCTCCAGTAGGCAGACCTCCCCCTCCTCCTCCAGAGTCCGCTTACCATTACCATGGTTCGGATAATGATATCTTTCAGGATCTCGCTGACATTATTTCACAGACTCAATCATCTCCACGAACGCCTCCATCAACGCCTCTGGTAATGGTAAATATGGGTCCTGTTGATTTTGAACTATATGATCTTTTGGATTCTTCATACCCGTCTGATCTTGAATTGTTTCCTGCTTTGCCAAACAGTTCAAATGATCCTTCATAAAAGAGAGCAAACCCTCTCTGTTTTTCATTCCATTATATATAATGTCATATTATATATTGTTGCATATTTACTTTTAACCATTTTTTTATATACTTTTATTTATTTTGTACACACCATTTTTGTTTCCAAAAAAAGAGAATCCACCAAAAAAAAAAGTCAACCATGACTCATATTCTGTAACCCCGCTTTTTCAATGCTTTTTACCCCCAATGCCCTTTTATGCGTACCACTCAAAATTATGTTTCCCTATTACAAGAAAGAATAACCTAAGCACATATCCCCAAGAAGAAATATTCATATATAAAAGAGAAAGAGAAAGAGGATGGTGTGGAGAGAGAGAGATAAACAGTTATTTTCTTTTTTTTAAATGCGTGTGGTTTTTTGTTTTTAATAATTCGACATACAAATGTTTTATACCCTGTGAATATATGATCCCATGACGTAAAAATAAGGATCAGCAAACTACTCAAAATAGTAAATGACGATTACTTCACAACGAGAGCAGTTTTACAGATGACAAAAAAAAAAAGGAAGAGCAACGCATTCATATCTGGGTATGTCAATTACCATTTTTAATTCATAATTCATCCAATTTCAATGACAAGAAGCTGTTAATCGATTTTATTCGAAGTGTATATGCATGCATCTATACTTTAAGCATTGTCTTCTTGGAAAAAGCTAATAAAGTTGAAGCAGGTACCATATTTAGGAATCGGCGATCTTTAATTGTTGCTGTCAAATGTAAATAATAAAAAAAGTAAACATGGAGAAACATAATTGACTGACTGTTGGCTGAATGTAAACCGATCGAATGAATCAAACTTACTTGGTGAGATTCATCTCTTCCAATAGTTTTTGCATGAATATACTAAAATATAGCACGTTTTCATTTGAAAGCTATGCTGTACTTCCCACATATATCATATATTTCAAATAAAAAAAGAAAGTAAAGATGATACTTCACTGGACTCAAAAATAGCTACCATGACTAAAATAGACAAGCTCTTATCAGTGTCTGCTTTTAAAGAACACCATAGCTGGGTTGCTTAAGTTGTTATCCAACTTCATTCCTACTCTGCATCTATATTCTCTGATTTAATGTTGACTGATAGTGATACCATAGTTCTTAGTTGTTTACGATACGACGAAGATGGCTCTTTCTGGGCCTATGATAGAAAGAATTGGAAAGAGACTCATAATTTGTTAGAGAAGCAACAGCAACAAGTCAAACTATATCATTTCTATATTTGTTACAAATACAATCCATGTTTACACTTATCCATTCTTCTTTAAATAGATTAAAACGAGATGATATTTCGTATAATTTATTTGCTCTCTCCACATAATATATTTTTTTATGCTTGGGTGATCTACCCATACATGAAAAATGCGACTTTAAAGTGGATTTAGATGATGTAGGTACAATGATACGGTACTATATTCATATAAAGCTAAAGTACGATTTTAAAAGCACTCCAATACATTATTACTAATATTTGTGGCGAATACAACGAGTGATAAAGCCACGATTCTCCTCCGTTGTAGGACTTTGACGTCATACTAATTTAATTTGTAATGAAAGTGCAGATGTCCTATTAAATCTGCTTTCAGTGGAGATTAAAAAATCTATTGACATTCTCTCTTCCATATGATACAGTACAAAAAAAAATTGGGACCACAATACACTTTTTTTACTGTACCAGACGCGTGATTACAAAAAAAGCCATATTTGTAATGCGAAGAGTATATTCATTTAATATTGTGACAGAATATTACTTGAGGCCATCATTCATTGCAGATACAGTTACTCTTATAAATCTCTGCGTGTTAACACTATAAATGGGATCTACTCTCAACAATCGAGCTTTAATTTTATCTTGGTACATTTATTTATGCAAATATTTAGAAACCATGCTTATTCTCAATGCTTTTTGGAAACTTTAAGCTGTGGCAATAGTGGAGGGCTTGGATTTAATTTAAATGGTAGTTTCTAGCTTACAGTATGAGAGAATGCCAAGAATTCTGCATTGCACAGTGGTTATATCAAAGCGACTTTAGTTAAGCGGTAAGAGCAATCAAATAGCCGCAATAAGATATTCTAATACTCAAATTTATATATGCTTCGTGTTCCTTTATGAAAAGAAATAAAAAGAAAACTTGTCAGTGTCGGCGAAGGTGCATGTGGAAAAACCTGTTTTTCAACTATCTTTTACGACGGAAATATTTTTAATAGTTCTATTTGCGATTCTTATGTAGCATGTATTGAAGTAGAATGAAAATACGAATACAGTGAGTGAACGTGAGTGTAAAGAAGGATAAATGAGCCAAAGGGATGGTGGCTGTTTACGACCTTTGTCGCATTCTGACTCCCTCATCACTCCAATATGTTTCGTAGTCGATTCACCTGTTTCGTTAGAACATATTTAACAAAAGGGGAGGAGAAGTAATAACAATTGAGAGAAATAGCTTCATCTTTGTCGGGTATCAAAAGGAAGTAAAAGGGGTCTACGTCATTATTCTGCAACTATTAAAGAACTTCAAAAAAGTATTTCTCATACAAACCAGGCTCAAAAGACGGGTGAATGCAAATACTTTGAATACAAGAAGAAAAAGACAATGCTTTGTAAAATAATAATAATAATAATAATAATAATAATAATAATAATATTGTAAACAAACAAACAAGTCAATAAATGACATGTGCTTTTTTTGTTTTATATTTGGCCTCCTTGTTGACTCCACGTCCTCAATAAAAAGAAAAAAAACCTTTTTCCTTTTTTTTTTCTCTCTCTCTCTTTTCTTTTTTTTTTCACAAATTCTTACATTAACCTATGAACCAAAAAACCACAACTAGTAAGTAAACGAGATAAGAGAAATAGAAAGAATGATATATATGACAATCAGTAAGAAATGAAAAAATACTTACTTCTTCTTAGAGCCAGCAATGACTGGTATCCATTCATCAGATGTAAGTATTATGCATTGATAACAATCTACAGTTGTACTCATTCAAGTTGATTAGGGGTTACAAAAACATATCGAATTTTGGGACAAGAATCAGAAAGGTTACATAACCCCGATAGATACCATAAAAGGTTAGTATAACAACAAGCGCGTGAAAAAAACAGAAAAGAAAATGATTAAAGAACAAAAATAATAACATACAAAAAAGGCTTCATGACACTTGGTTATGGCGTTATGCTTAGTGTATTCCTGGGTTCCGTGGCAAGTATTTTCTTATCTTTAACTTGTCAGGATAGATGGATTCCAATTCCGGACCCCCTTTGTCGTTCCAATGTAGAGCATTTGCTTCAGTCAAAGAAAGCCTCTTTCAAGAATCGTGGTGCATACAATGATGAAGGAGATTTTGTACCAGATAGATTTAATATTCTTTTTGAAAAATATGCTCGGTCTGATAAAACCGGTGCAACTATCTCACTTCCCGAGTTGATCAGAATGACGCAGGAGCAAGAGAATCTAGGCTTTAATATGAATCTTCAAGAACTCAAAGGATGGTAAGCAGCTCTTATCATTTTTCTTATCAGTTATATTAAATCTCACATGGTTTCATAGGCTTCAAGGCATAATTGAGTTGAGTGCCGCTTATTTCTTTATTGGGCATCGCGGCCATCTCAAGCGAGAGGATGTTAGAGCGGCTTATGATGTGAGTAAAAAGAAGATGTTTACACTCTGACCTGCTTTGTACATAAATAGAGTTTCTTTTTCTTGTATCGCAGATTTCTGACCCGGCTTATTTTTTAGGGATCACTATTTTACAAATTACAAAACGCCAAAGGCGTTCAAGAGATTCCAGTTGAAACAAATGATGCGCTCTCTGGCACTTATCTCTGCGGTTCTAATTCAGATTTGACCAATGAAAACCACAGTTTATTCGATCTAGCAAGTACTGATATCAGAAAATTATTCGCCTTCGCAAAAGAACAGACACACGAATTTTCTTTGGAAAATATCCTTCGACGCCACACATCTATTCAAGGAGTACGTTCACCTAAATTCTCATTTTTTTCACGTGAAATTAAACCCGTTCATGATCAATCCACACTTTTCCCAGATGGCTTAACTGGTGTCGCAAAAAGTTATGAAGAGACTTCATCAGATGTACCTAGTTTGACTGGTTTAAGCCGTGGTTCCGTCCAACAATCAGACTCCGTATTTGATAGCCTTGTAGAAGAACCCAGCAACTTTACCTCTTCTAGCTTTTTTGTAAATGAAGATGCCGAATCCAAGTCTATCTTAACCGGTGTAGCTACACCTGAAATCGATGATACCAAAGAAATTTCAACCAAAGAGGATCAAAATGATTCTGGTTTGACGGGTGTTTCCAAGGAAACCGAGTCAGGTGAAAAAGGTACAAGCCCACTTCTTATTCCCAAGTCGGGAATTACACCACCTCCCGAGGAAGCCTCCGACCATGAAACATCAGAAAAGGAAGATAAAGAACACTATCAAGAGAGCAAGGATACCGCAGGCTTCGTTACTCCTGCTCCGAGCAAGCGTAGCAAGAAGAAGAATAATAGTAAACACGGAGCACCACCAGTATTGGAAAATAGTTTTGCTCCCATTGCCACTGATGTTAAATGATGATGTTTCAAAACTCAATTTATGTATTTGCCAAACAAATAAACAATATAAACAATTACATGGTTACTTCCAAATAAAATGACCTTTTTTATTCTATTAAATGACGTCTTTGGGAATAAGAATTAAATAATATCATTTTAACTTTATCATATACTTATATGCATGCTTCTTCTGCTTACTAACAGGAACCTTTTGATTTTTGACTATTCATTCATTATTTATTTATTATTAAAAACTGTTGAGTGGTATTTAGCATGTTCTAATTTGTACTGGTTACATCCAAAGAATTTGGTTGTCCAGACAGTCATATGAATCGCATTACCATAAGAAGCTTTACTATTCATAAAAACCATTGGCGTGTGTATTTGTATTTTTCTTCAATAAAGATTAGAGATAAACTTGTTGAACAGAGCTTGGTTTATATTTATTTGTACTCTATTTGTTAACCTATATTACAACTACTACCAAAAATGTACTACTGCGATAAGTAGCTATTGTAAAGTCATGCATGATTTTTTGCGCCAGTCAATAGAGAAGGGGGTTGTGTTACCGTTATGGCTATCCACACTAAATCTATGAAGGTTGAAATTTAATAAAAAGGAAAATATTACAAAACAGGTTTCTTTGCAGCGAATGTTATCATTATCGTATGCATATGTGACAAGAAGCGCAGAACCTTGTATATCAAACCAAGATAATATATAATCTCTCATTTACTGTCTCTCTTATTAGACTGTTATTGTTACTATTTATTTTCACATAAACAACAAGGGGACAGTGATGGTACAGCATTTTGGGTAACCTTATTGATCACAATCAGTCAATAACTTATACACATGCGCTTTAGGAGTTATTCAAATCTGAGAGTGATTTTAGTACAACAAGAGAATTCGTTTCTTTTTCCAAACCTAAAACTCTGTTGTCTTGGTTCAAATCATGAAATGAATACTGTTTGAAGTTTTTTCTACTCAATAAATCCTCAAACATGCCTCTATCAATTTAACCGATTACTGGAATATATGCCAAACGCGATGTGATGTTTCTTCCATTTGGTCATATTGTACATTTATCTAAAACGTGGTTATTTTTGGAGATTTTGACCTACATTGAAACTTTGAAAAAGATAATTAATAATAAAAGGATCAAAGTGGGAAAAGAAGAGAGGGTAAGGAACACATACATGTTGAAATCAGCGAATTTACTCTTAATAAGAAGTGAACTCAATTATCTTTAATATGAAAGAGACATTCTTTGCAAGTTTAATGTTGGTTCTTCATTGTTTATTCATAAAATGCAAATCCATCTTTTTCTTTCTTCTTCTGCACTATAGATAAATTATGCTGACCAATATAAATGCTTCTTATCATACAATAAATTTATAGTTCAGATTCATATCTTAATAATCAACTAAAAAGTATGTTATTCTTGCTTTTTAACAAATGGCTTCCGTATCTAATAAGCATATATCTTATTTTGTCCATATAATTGTAAAAAGAAGAGCTGCTATGAATATCATTAATCGATATTACGGTATCAAAAGTAGAGTATATAATTAATATTGAATTACAAAAGTAATACAACTGTCATCATAATACTTTTCCTTTAAATGCTCAAAGTTTGAAAGTAGTATTTCAGGCAGTTTCACAAATAATGATCTGAATTTCCATTTTTAGAGAAATAAAAGGTTTTATTTTTATGTGCATTTATCATTTCAACAAAAGTTTTATGATAACCATCATCTGCTTTACTTCTTTCGATGAAAAAATAATTTGCTTAAAAAATGATAAAGGGTGATAAATATTTTTAACTTGTAAAAGGAAAGAAGAAACAAAAAGGGAGACAATAAGAAATAGTAGTATTGATTTCATCTGTAAAAAAATACACTTCAAAACAATTTTTTTTTGAAATTATTAAAATTTCATGTGATAATAAGTGATCTAAATAAGCTATGGCAACTTACCCTTTCTGGTTTTATTTGTTTTATTTTTCATCCAATGTATAATTCCAAATACGACTGGTGATATCAAGTATTTTATCTGCTCACAGGAGCAATCATTTATGTATCAAATTTAGGTTCTATTGGATTTCACTGCTGAAAAACATTATCTAAACTCTTTTTCATGACGTTGCATGTAGAAGTTGTGATTTAATACTCATTCTGTGTTAAATATAGTCATATCTTATATTAATGTGACCTACCTATTGCAAGTTCCATGCTGTCCTTAAAAGAAAACATCTCTAAAAAACTGTATTCAAATGTTGAGATTAAAAGTATAAGCAAATTAACTTACTTTTCTCTTCCACTTTTTCCCTTTTTAACCCGTAGTAATGCTCAAATTGGTTACAAGAATCTCTTATAGAAAGATGAAAGTGAGTTTGTTTTATGAACTTAATATTTATTACACCATCATTGAAAAAGAAGGCATACTTCTTGTATCAAGTGGAGCATCCCGGAAAACCTAGAATATATAGATGCTCATACTTTAACCACTCGAGATTTTTTTTTTGAATATCATGGCTCTATATTTTAAGGTACTTATTAGCTTTATCAATTTGTAATTGCTTTCACTTTTTGAATAGGTAGGGTTACTTCTGACAAGCAAGTCCTGAAACCAACTGCACAAATGAATTCTGTCCATACCGTTACTAATGTACTTGTTTTTATTGAACTCAGTCCATTTGATGTCTCGAGCTTGAATCGCTATCTTTTGTTCAGGTGAAGCAATTTCAACTTTAAAGATATTGATATAAACATAGTCTAGTGCTTTCAAGTTTATCTATTTAGCAGCTTTACTTGACTTTTCATGGACCAAATCACCATATTCTTTTTTCTTTTCTTTCCTCTCCACCTCACATTTTGGCTTTTGTTTCGGGCCATCCCTATGTCCTCTTTTCCTCTTGCTACCAGAGACTGAAGTGGGAGCCAACCTTTCTGTTATTGCATATACAAATACCAATAGTGTGACAAATAACATTTTCTCTAAATGATTGAGCTACACTCAAACTACCCTTCGCCACAAAATGCAAAAATTCATCTGCCAAGTCTTAAAGAGAATGTTATTTTTTACAAGCTGAAGCTTTTTTGTTTTAGTATATCATACCTGCATTACAAACTTCACCATATAGCAAATGTCCACGGTTATTTCTGTCATCTCTGTTCATTGACTTTTATGGAAATCTGTTGAAACTCAATTTTATTTTTCGAAAATGATGACGTGACCACAAAGATTATTTGTATAGTGACTCCCCGCTTAATTCTGGGGTTTAACACCTTACTCCCCACTCTTTTCACATAACAAAAAAAAAAACTATATATAAGAGAATGTCTGGTGTCTTTGCCGTTGCCAACTTTGCCATTACTACTGCTTCTGCAGGCTCTGCTAATGAAGCCAGAACACGTGCCTTGGCACTCTACAGAAAGTTCCAGAAGTCTGTATGTATCAACCCTCATTATTATCTTTATTTTTATAAAAAAACAACGGCAAATGGCCACATTGCGGTTAAATTTGTTACTTACTATTTTCAACATTTAATTTTCAATAAATTAAAAAAATACAGGTACCCGACATGATGAAACTTCATGAGATCAACATGCCTACTTCAACCATTCGTGCCAAGGTCCGTGAGGAGTTTGAAAAGCACCGTTTTGTCGAGGAACTTGAAGTACGTGATATTTTGTATGCAAAGGGACAGATGGAATATCAAGAAATCATGAACGTCTGGAAACAAAACAACCACATCATGAACTACTTTATTAAGGAAGAATTGCCTCCTAAGCCAACCACTTTCTTGGAGAAGTTTTACGATGGAAGATCTTAAATAAAAAGAGAGAGAAAAAACAGAGACACAATATCAACTTGGATCAACACCAGCTATCACTTCTTCTTTTTTTTTAATGTTTGTGGATCTCATGTTTTTACTTAATATATAGAGAATTGCGCACCTTTGTGTTTTGTTATTATTGTTATTTGTCTAATTATTATTATTATCATTATTAAAAGAGAAGTAACGAAAAGAGAAGAGGGGTAAAGAGTATATATAATATATGAGAATGGAATTAATGGTATTAGTAGTATATGGTATATTATATACATGAGTGTGTGTGTGTGTGTGTGTGTGTGTGTGTATTATGATTCTACTATTATGATAGAAAAGGAAGTAAGAGTAAAAGAAAGGGGGCGAGGAGAACGAGAGGGGCTGTTTAGTTGAGTGCAATCATATCCCAACCGGCTGTGATTCTATTTAATCCCTCCAGTTGCAGCAGACTTGCTCTCAAGTCGTCTCTATTGAGAAAGTGTTTTGGGCTCTCCTTACTCAAAAGAGTGACTCTTTTTATCCAGGGGAACAGCTGCACATGTGTCAAGAGGGCTCTAAAGACACGTAGATCTTGCTGAGACGGTAAAGTTACAGTCAGATGATTCAAGTTGGGAAAAAGGAGTTTAAGTCTTTGCCAATAGAGCCTAGCATCATGGTCAGTTCGAACATTGGTCATAATAGTGATTGATAGGTAATTGAGCTGATAAAATTGGGATGCTGCTGACATCAGAAAGGGATTCAAGGCTAAGCTAGGGATATCTAGAGTAATTAGTTCCCGTGACAATACTGTTGTTATCAACTTGTGACAATGTTCGATTGTACTGACATCATCTGTTGGGTCACGAACAGTCAAATGGGCAAGCTTTGGAAGACTGGTTAGTGAATTAACAATGGACTTGTGATGGCTTTTGTTCATAAACAGTTTGATATCTTCAAGAGTGGAATGGGAATGCTTGAGAATGCATTGCACTAGCTCGAAATCGGTTGATACGGAGAGTAGTCTTTTCGTCGGTAACTTTCTATCATCATCATAGTATATTGATCTTTTTAATGCCCAAGTTAAATAGCTGGAACCACTATTGCTTTTATTATCGTTTGGTTGAATAAGAGTAACTGTATCTGTCCAATTATAACGGTCTGCTACCAATCTAAAAAAGAAGGAACATGTTCTACGTAATAAATATTCTGAGTTAATAAATGTTATAAAAAACAACAAAACAATTAATGCATGTTCCCTTACTGAGCAAGTGGACATAAATCTAAGTGGTTTTCTGCTCTTACATATCCAAGTATAATTAATTGTAATTCAAAAGGAAGATCCAGTAGCATATTTGTTTATATCCCAAGTTGTGTATTGTAAAGTGATGGTAAAAAAAAGAGAGAGAAAGTCTGGAATCAAGGGGAAATGGAAAATAAGAGAATATATAGAAAATAAAAGAAGGAGAAGAGAAGGAGAAAAAGGGAAGAGATAGATAAACAGATATAAAGGGATGACTTTAAAGACTGACATGTCATATCAGAATTCCCTGATAATGAAAACATAATTTCCGATTGAACTCAGACATAAACAAAGAAAGCAATTATTTATTACATGTAAAGAACCACGAGTTCAAAAAAAGGGGTAATTGAAGACACCAAGTCGATCACATCTGTCATAGTTCTTGGTGTAGCCAATCAAATTGTCTATTTTGATTTTCAGTCAATTGACTTATAAGTCAAAGATCATTCTACCTTCATTGATTTCTATCTATTTTATTATTTACTTTATTGAATACTCGTAAGAAAAAAGCCTTTTTTTTTCTCTGCTCTTCATTTATCCTAAAAAAAGAACTGCCCTTTCCTTTAATAATATTCAACATGCCCGAGAAAGCGAAAGCGAAGAATACTTTGAGGATTTTGTGTAATATTTTCAAGATATATATACATTCATTATCTACCTGAATACAATGTGACATAGTAATGAATATTTTCTTTAATAAAAGTGCCAAGAGTATCCCAGGCATTATGAGTAATAATTGGTTTAGATCCCCACAAGAAATGCTTCAATACATATTGACAAATCAAACAACTGTTCAAAATAACCATTCAAGCTCTAAGCACTCCAAAAATATCCCTGAAAAAGCTTCTAGAAAGATAGTCAAAATATAATATATAAATATGAATTCTATCATATATGGTATCATATATTAAACTAATCAAATGATACTATTCAAATTCACTGCTATTACTATGAAATTCATAGCGTATGTAAATAACTATTTTTGACTATTATCACCTAACCATTTACCTTTTTACTAATACCAATTGGTAGTCTAGTATTAGAAGGACTTTTAATGTAGAAAAGGAGACCAAGCCGATCAGATCTGTCATAGTTACTATAGTGGCCAATCAAATAAACTTAGTTCATCGTATAACCACTCGTGCGAAAATTTTCTGATTAGCCAATCACCACTTAAAAGATTAAAAGTCACAAATATCTTGTTTTACAAAAAATTAAGCATCAACAAATAACCTTTTCTCAATCATATCTTCTCTTCCTTCTCTTCTTCATAACTTAAACCTCATCGTTTTATTTTAATAACTTAATATATACAATAATGTCATACACAGATGAACGCAGCCGTACATCATCTCCCGTCGAGGATGATGGCATGAGTTGGCCAAGTAAGGCATAGGGATAAAGAACAAGTGTGTGTATGTGAATAGAGCATGTAAAAGGTAACCATTTGCTTCTGGTATAGGTATGGGTGCTCGTCAACGTCGTGACGAAACTCCTGAGCAAAAAGAACAAAGGGAGAAAAAATTGGCTGAGGCTGTAAAGACAATATTGACCTGTATCGGTGAAGACCCTGAAAGAGAAGGTCTATTAAAGACCCCTGATCGTTATGCAAAAGCATTGATGTTCTTCACAAAAGGATACGAGGAAAATATTAGAGGTAAGCTTTGTTATTACTGTTATTTTGGAGGCATGGGCATTAGTTTCAGTGATTATTAATATGTAAATATAGAGGTCGTAAATGAGGCTATTTTCGAAGAAGGTAAAGTTATATTATCCCTTTTAAATAATAATATAAGACAAAAAAACGAAAATGGAACAAACGGGTCCACACACATGACAAAACGGGATCGGAGATGCAGAAAAAAAATAGATTTTTTTGATTAAACATAAATTATAGATCATGATGAAATGGTTCTTGTGAGAGATGTTGATGTATTTTCACTATGTGAGCATCATATGGTACCTTTTATGGGTAAAATCAGTATTGCATATATACCTAACCGTCGTGTTGTTGGTTTGAGTAAATTGGCTCGTATTGCCGAGATGTTCGCTAGAAGGTAACAAAAAAAAAAAAAGATTTTGATGGGTTTATTTTAGATTCTGAAATTTGATTTGCGATATTTTTTAAAACATCGGATTCTGATTGGTCAATTTTTTTAAAAAATAGATTGCAAGTACAGGAACGTATGACAAAGCAGATTGCTACTGCTTTAATGGAGATCCTGCAACCTCAAGGTGTTGCTGTCGTCATGGAATGCTCGCATTTATGCATGTGCTCAAGGTATTTTTTTTGTCATTTTTTAATAGTAATTGGGTTAGGAATATCTTTACTTAGCTATTTTGTTTTTTATGAATATTCTAATTTGGTAAACTTCAGAGGTGTTCAGGTAATAAACATAGATTAAAATGAACCACTACATCGAATCACTTATATATGTACTTCTTTTATTAAAAAAAAATAGAAACCTGGAAGCTCTACAGTGACAAGTTGTATGTTAGGTGTATTCAGAAGTAACCCAAGAACAAGAGAAGAATTCCTTACTTTAATTAGACGATAAACACACTTTTTCCCTTTGAAAAACGAAGTAGGGTGGAAAAAATATCATTATCACTATTATTATTATTATTGTTATTCTTTTTTCTTTTTATGTAAATAAATAATTAGATTTTATGTAGTTTATATATAGCACATATATAGTATATAGTAGAGTAAGTTGAAAAAGACAAACGGGAATAAGCGACAAAAAAAAAGAGGGGGAGAGGAGGTTTAAGAGAGTTTTCCGGACATGACTGCTGCTCTACATAGCTGTAATGCAGCCATATAATCACCATTGGCCTCTAAAACGTAAGGGAATAGTAGTTGACGGTTAATGTGGGGTAATATACGACATAATTCATCAAGAACTCGTTCATATTCAGGATTGTTATCAATGGACTGGATCGACGTTGCTTTTATACTATGCTGTGATTTTACTGATGTTTTTCGCCCTAATGATGAAAAAAGTCGGTTAGGTCGTTTGCCTTTGTTGTACGATTCGGTGGATGAAATACTACTCGTGTCCTTAAACTAATAAGGAGAAAAAACAGAAGAAATAGAAAAAAGAAAAAAAACGGTATAGGGAAAAAAAAAGATAAAAGAAAAGAATATATTTTAGTAAATAATTCCATTTGGGGAGGTGCATGTACTTGCATTAGGTGCATCAGTGGCGCGGGGGCGACCAGGTGTGTCAATATGTTCATAAGGTTTACTGTTGCTGTTATTGTTTTGAGAGTCATTATTCAGATAAGCGTTAGGAACGAGGGCTTGTGTAGCAGCTACTACATCGGTTGGTGCAGCACTTATAAGAATGGGCGCACTAATTTCAATAGATTTTTTTTGGAGTGGCACTAAATTGTCAGAAGAAACTGACCAAATCATATCATGCTCCCCTAAAAGTTTGTTTTTTCGAGCACCTAATGGATGTAAAAGGGATCTTTTGACGTGTGTAGGTCTTTTAACGGGCTGAATCAGTTTTGAACTTTCTCGAACGGGTGCTCCTCGTTCCTTTTTGATAAAGTTTCTTAATCCACTATCGGCATTTACACAATGCTTAAATGCAAGACCTATATATAAAAAGAATATACAAATATACATGTATGTATTAGATAAAGTGACTTTTATCTTTGCCTTTCTCGATATATATAAACAAGTATATCATCATTTCGTACCATATGCCTGTAGTCTCTCCTTTTGAGTCTGCATCTTCATCGTATGATAGAGAGTAAGTGCATTATGTTTAGGACCGCTTCTGTAGGAGAGTGTCAGACATTCATGTAGGCGTGGTGGCAATTCCGGTATTTCATGCTGATTTGGAAACAGGGCTTCCTCCTTCTCCCTTAATTTCTGATCTCGTAACTGTCTCGCACGCTGCTCCAACAAATCCGATAACCCATCAGGACTATCATCACCTTTCTCTTCGAATATAGTATGAAATGTAACAAGCGAAGGTAAAATATCATCACCAGTTTCATCTTCCTTCCAAGATATCTTATATCCCTCCTTGGTATATTGTGCTGAGTTGAGCACCTTTGCCCCATCAACCCCAATAGCCTCTTGTTCATCCTTGTTTGATCTTGCATCGTTTACGCGATAAATACTATCATCTTGTGAATATGTAGGCTTTGGCATATGCATTTCGTATGATCGCAGTGTGGGTGTTTTTCTTAATGTATTTGCTCTTTTGGGAGCCTGCTGAGGCGAAGGGATAGGTGTTGCTGGAGAAACGGGGTTGGATATACTGTGAATATTGGTGACAGAAGAATGAGGGCTAGGAGATGTGGAAGTAGGAGAAGCGGCAGATGAAGTAGTGTTTGTTGTTTTGACAGTCGATGTAGTCGAATAAAACGACGCTGATTTATGAGCGATACCATCACTATTGTTACTGATATTATTAGTGTTGCTATCAACACTGCTTGTTCTAGTTGTAATAGAAGATATTCCAGAAGGAGAGCCAACGACTTTGGCGATGCCAGCCCGTCTTCTTTGTCGTTGACATTTATAGCAAGTACAAGAAGGGCTGTTTGTACAAGCAGCGGTGATATTAGATTGTGTTGATGTTGTAGTGTTGGTAGTAGCGGTGGTGGTACCACTAGTATTGTTAGTGGCTACATTATTGGAGGACATAATAGATTGTAAATAGGAGTCACCACCACTGTTGGATTTAGTGCTAAAAAATAGAAAAAAAAGTCAATTATCAAATGGTGTTGTCCTACGTTAGAATATAAATCACAAAATTTACTTTGTGGAAGGCATTTGGATTGGTATTTCGTCTATTTCAATCTTTTCAGACTCGTCCTTTCCTGTTGACTGTAAGCTTACTATTAATAGCTGGTTAATAAAATCGAATAAGGAATGTGGTATTTATTAATGTTTTACTTACAATCTACTTTGTTATCAAAGTGAAATTTTTGTACCCAATCTTTTTTAATATAATTATTCAAATTAAAATATATAAAATATTATTGTTGCCATTATTGAGTTATATATTTAGTTAGTAAAGGCATTAATAATATAAATTGGCATTATATAATCAAGGTGAGATAAGGTGTGTGTATCGAGACAAGGTTTTGTAAAAGAAAGTAAGCAAGATCAGCATCAGGGAATCAGTAATTGAAATCAAATGATAGTTTTATTGCTGAAATGAGCTTTACCTTGCGAAATGGGATCCATTCCCGAAGTGACAGTCGACATTTAAGAGATGAAGTAGAGAGAAAGAAAAAAATTAAAAAATTAAAAGAGAGAAAGAAAAAGAAAGGAAAGACAAAGAGTGATTGTTATAAATAAAACAAAAAGGGATAAAGAAGGGATAAAGCGAGGGAAAATAGTAGATTATATTATTTTATTTATTGTGACACTGAAATAAAGTAGTTTGCATCGATGTAGCTTGCTAAGAATGGTAATTTCAAGCTCTTTATTTTTATAACTTTCTTTTTTCTCTTTTTTCATAGTGCTTTATATTAAAAAATGAATATAACCAACTACTCCTTTCCTTTTTTAAAACGAGCAACAACATTGTTAAACAATTCATTGTTCTGGAATACATCAGTAGCTGTGAATGCCAAGGCAACAGAAGAGGCCAAGGCACGATCATGAGCGTACTCTGTTCTAGCAGCTGCAGTGAACTCTCGTGTGTGGTTGGATGCTGCCGTCCCAATTTCAAATCCGGGGTGGAGTCCAGGAACAGCGTAGGTGATGTTACCCATATCACTGCTACCAGATACAAGTTGTTCCTCTTGTTCACGAGGGAAGATGGTAAAACCTTCAGCTCTTGCATAGTCAATAAAAGTATCTCCAAGATAATCATTCTGGAAAATATCTATGTGGTTTTATGTCGGCCAAAATTATTTTGTTAGTGTAGCTCTTTCTTTTTTTTTTCTAAAAATAGAGATTTTATCTTTATTTACCATCAATTTGACCATATTCTGCCCAGGTTATCTTGACCTGACATTCTGACGCTTTACCACCAGCCAACACACACTTTTCAACCTTTTCTTTCAACTCAACCAATTGAGCACGTGTCACTGACCGAACATAGAAAAAGCCAGAGGCATAATCAGGAATAACATTGGGCTAAAATATGCAATTTATGAGTTTGAATTTGGATTTGGATTTATAGACAAATTTATGTGTGTACAACATAAAGAGTATTGTCTTTTTTCAGTTCTTGGGCATATTCTTACCGAGTTACCACCTTGCTTAATGATGCCATGAATTCTATTATCGTTATTGTTGTTATTGTTAGTACTATGTTGGTTTAAATAATGTGTTTTTATTCATTTTTTATGGTACCTATTTGTGGGAAGTGTTTGCTGTCTCAACATGGCAATATTATTAAAACCTTGCATTAAGCCATCAAGTGCGTTTCGTCCTTCGAACGGAGAAGCGCCTGCATGAGAAGACCGACCAAAGTATTCGACAAGGAAAGAATCCAAAGCCAAACATTTACCATACACTCCGGATAGAGGACCTGGGTGCAGCATCATAGCGAAATCTACACGGCGATTGATTTCGCCTGCCTTGACAAAATTGATCTTTCCACTTGTGGATTCTTCAGCAGGTGTACCAAATAACGTGACTGAACCATTCATTAGGTTTTTTTCTAGACATGCTTTGACTGCCAATGCGCATGCCACGCCAGTGATTGCAATCAAATTATGGCCACATCCTTTATTTTCTTAGTCGTTAGTTTTTGCAATTTATTTTATAAAACTAGAATGTATGTACCATGTCCGATTCTATTATCATTGTATTATCATCATTATTAGTATAACAATAAAGGAAACAGCAAACTATCTTCATTAACTTACCCAGGAAGAGCGTCATATTCACTACAAAAGCCTACTCTTCTTCCTTCTTTACCATTGCTGTACTCTGCAATAAAAGCAGTTTCAAGTCCAACAACTCCACGTGAGACCTTGAAACCTTTCTCTTCAAGGTATTTGGTCAATAAAGCAGAGGCCCTGTACTCTCTGTTGCCAAGTTCTGGGTCATCATGAATCTATAATTATTTTTTATTCATGTCAGTTTACCCTATGTATTTTTATAATTGCATCTTTCAATACCTTCAAACTAATTTCTCGAAGTTCAGCACTATGGTCATTGATAGTTTTTCTAACTAAATCCTTGATTTCTTGAGATGCCATGGTGGTTTTCCTTTTTTTTTTCAAGAAAAAAATAAAAATTAACAGAATAAAAAAGTTAACTAAAAAAGAAGAAGATAAAGCAAAAGAGTGGGAATTAATGGTTTATAATCAATTGTGAGAGCCAAGGTTCCACATTATCTTTGGCCGAATGCCCGGCCAAAAATGAAGAAATATCTTTTTTAGATGACTTGTAACTACCTTTACTTAATTAGACTTTTCTTTTATTTCCTTCATCAGATCGCTCATTTTCTTCTCACTTTTTTTTAAAAATAAGCCTTAGGGTATCCTATCACTTTTGTATACCAAACAAACTCTTTTCGGTGAAATAAACCATTTAAGTACCGCACAAGTCGATGGAAAGGTTTCTCGTAAAAGTAATGACCATCTTTGTAATGAATAATATTTGCCTGTGTCAAATTTCGTACATGTTATGTTCTTTTCTTGTCGCTTGTATTTATAGTAGTCAATAGCAAAGTTCTGCATTCAAACACATAATCAGGGGATGTTTATTTTGCAATGATTCATATCTGAGTTAAGTAGGACGTTGTTCAGGATGTCCAATCATTGTTTAAAAAATACTGGTATCACCAACTGACATAGCTAACACATATCTCGCTTGATTTGTTATGCTCAACCGTTTATCTTTAGCTTATCCATTTTGTTGATGTACTTTTTTTTTTAAAAGTGTCCTAACGCTTATTTATTAAAGGTAAGAGTCTACCGTATGTATAATGGTGAGTACAAATTCAACTTAGTTTGAATGATGCAACTATAATAATGGAAGAATCAACATGATTTTTCAAATACTCGCATAATGCATAGTCTCATTAATCAATTTGAAATATATCAAATACTCGGATGACAAAACTAATAATTAAATGAATGCAAAACTAACGAAAGATTGTCCAAAGGCTCCCCGACACGAAATTTATGCGCTTATGTAGTGCATTTACTAAAGGTAGTCCTTTTAGAAACAATTCCAATGGTGTCCTCATAAAGAAAAAGGTGTGTGAACATTTCAGGAACACCATCACCGATCTTTTCCAGTGGTTTAAACTCCTCTGCTATCGAAGTCATGTGGTTTGTTATTAACGAACAAACAATTATAAACTTTCGTGTCAAAAAATAAATATTTTCCCACTCTTATCCTTAAAGCATATCAAGATGGATAAGTTTCCAGTTGAGATTTTAAATCATATATTCACTCACCTTCATCAAACGGAAAAAGTAGAATGCATGCTTGTGTGTCGTCACTGGGCAAGTTCTATTCGTATGTCTTGCTTATTCAACACAGTTACCATCATATCAAAAAAGTACGATCCAGACGCTGCGATCGCTCGCTTTGATTCACTTGCCAAATCACTTGAACAAAATCCGCTTCTTGGAAAACAGGTGCAGCATTTACTTGTTAGAGATTGCTTTGACTTTGACTTCGATGGCAGCAATCTTGGAAGTCGATTCCCACATCTCCGATTTCTGTTTTTAAGCAACACCTACGTTGGCCAAGATCGTTTTACAGCAACCCAGCTCGAACAGTTTAAGCCGTGGAAAGATTACCTCCAGCAAATCATAGAACATGAAACGGCATTGTTGACTCTTTCACTACTCGATGCAGGCGTATTTAACTGTTTAAAGACCATTTGTTTGTCGCCAGATCGCGAATCAATTCCAGCTCCAATAGAAGAACAACACTTTAAAAGTCTGAAGAACGCACCACTTCTAACGACATTAAAGCTTGATGGCTTATCGTTTCCATTGGAATATCTTGAATTAATACATGAAAATGCACCTTCATTGAAGTGCTTGACTTTGAGGTCTATTTTCATAGAAGAAGAAGTGAATCTGCCTGAAGTGATACCTCCTACAAGCTGTTTGAAAACACTTTGTATTCAAGATTGCACTTTATCACTTGATATACAGCACAGATGGATAAACTACATCACCCAAAAATATACGGATTTAACAGAATTTACGTTCGAATGCGACATTGAACCAATGGATGCAGATCCTGGCACAGATTACAGCTATTATTTAGCAACACCATTATCGCGTAGCTTGGGGCAGCAGCTGAAGCTATTTCACATAGAAAGTATTTGTCTTTCTACAGAGGTACTTGATGTTATAGACAGTAATGGATATGAACTGCAAGATATCAAGTTGAATCGTAACGCGTCACCATTTTTTCTAAAAAAACTCTTCCGTTCGAATCAAATACAATATATGCAATATCTCACTTTGACCCATTTGACAGATTTTGAAAATTTCGATCTACTGGAAAATTTAACAGTGCTAAAATCGCTTAGTCTAGACTTTGGATCCAAGCGCAGTATGCTCGTCGATCATATTCACAGATTACCGCTACGTTTCAATAAACTTTTAAAACAGTGCCCGAGCAATTTGGAAGAGCTTACAATCTCCAATACACCTATTGAAGTAAAAACTGTGCTGGGTAGACAACAGAATCGAATTAAATCATTGAATTTCACGGGCGCAAAAATTGAGGATGGAGTGACTAATTTTATAGCAAACAATTGTTCGCAACTTTCTTCAATATCCCTAATTAAATGCGCAACACCTGTCCTAGAATTCAGTCTCCCAAATCACGATTTAGAATATTTCGAAATTGTCGGTCATTTCGTTTCTAGTACTTTTATACTTTCAAGGGCCGGAAAACTCCTTCACTTTGCTATACCTGAAGATAAAGATCCTACTAAACACTGCTGTGAAATCTTTATAAACCAAGATATCCGTCCTTTCTACAATTTATGTAAACCTGTGTCACCAAATGAAGTCAACCTAAAGCTTAGAATACAATTAACATGTCGTAATATACACTCGCTATTTATTAACGGTCGACTTGTGCTATAATTGTGCCCTATATATACTTTACTTTGCTATTTTTGGCTTGTAAATCTACAAGCTATTTCAATAAAATCAAATAACAACTCTTGCAAGTATCCATTTTTCAAATACAAAAAATAGTCAATGTCTCGTCACCTTCGTAATGTTGCACTTAATAGTAATGTACATGAAATTCTACTACATAGTATTTTTTATTTTTATTTTAATAAATAAAATGTTCCACTTTATTACGAAAATATTTAGGAGAAACATATCTGATATTTATCAAAGTACAATATGGAAAACCATATCTTTTGATTAAATTAAGTCTTCTCATTCAAGTTTTTTGGTTTATTCTTTATTCCCTTTATAAGTCATACCAAAAATACAAAAATGAAATCTCAACATCATGTGATGCAAAGTAATCCACAGATTGACCTGGTTTCAGGCTCCAACCTCGTGTTTTTCATCTTTCTTGAGTATATAAATATGTTTTTCATTTTATTCTAAAAAAAAATCTGAAGATCGAAGAACAAAGACAAAAAAGGAGAGGGTTATTATTTTCGAAAACAATTAAAACCTGACGTTTGCGTGATATGACTTAAATGATCAACTCGGGAAGTACCTCTATCCAGAATGAGATGTCATGCGCTTGTTCCACGAACTCGGAAAGCACATAGTAGTTTTAAGACATACTGATCTCAAGAAAATAAGGCCCATCGACGTCAGTCACTTGAAGTTGCTCGGTGCTCACCAAATATTCTTTTTCTTTCTTCAACATTACTCATTAAGAAAGAACGTCTGATGTTACACTTAAAATCTCACCCTATTCCAAAAGGTTGAGTAAAATACATTAGCAAGGGAAAAATATTGCTAATAGAACGTATATATACGTATGTATTTATATATACACTTAATAGAGTTCAATAAACCTTAATAGATTTACACCATAAACTATGGGAGGTGTGGGAAGGAACTAAACATCAGGAATAATTACCATTGGACTACATATTTCAAATGCCGGTTGCTTAGTC
>VCJG01002598.1:59028-74163 GCA_024140375.1 Backusella westeae | reverse complement strand
AGAAAAAAAAAAAAAAAAAAAAAAAAAAAAAAAAACAGGTCGTTCACTGTTACCAATTAGCCATACCTAAAAGCCCAATAGGTTTTATATAGCTTATTCTGCATGATACATCATATCAAATTTCTATATACGCAGGAGATTAGGTAAGCGTGAAGAAAATGTTTATTTATAAAAGAGTTTTAGTTTTTCCTTCATGACACTATAAGTAACTTTATTGTAACTGTCTGTCGGACAAACTCTATATAGTGAAGACATTCCGGGGGGATGTATGTCCAAAAATGGCTTAATGTATCGTAATGTAATAGACTATTATTCATATCGACCCGGTAATATCCTATTGTACAGATAGCTGAAAAAGTAAATGTTATTTATATACATGTTTTTGAAAGTAGAAAAAGAAGAGAGAGAGACAGATAAATGATCTTCTAAATTTCAAGCAAGAAAAGGTAGTACACATACTCCAAATTTTAGACTCAAATATACTAGATTGCTACCAGATCTTATATCTAAACTGATCGTTTATTATCAAGTTTTGACCTATTATAGCATATGAAAGTACAGATCACATTAGAAACTAGTTGTTTCTTAATTAATGCATCTCAAGTCTGCCACTATAGTAATAACAAAACCTTGATCTTGTATCTCTGCCAATAGCAATGAAGAGAGTTATCGAAGCAAGTGATTTTATCTTGTATTCACAGGTACAAGATTCCCAAAATAAAGTCGCATGTACGTCTGGGGTTGAATGATGAATCTAGAATTCATAAATATGACATTATTTGACTCACTTTGTACTATTTTGTGACAGTTTAAAGTATGCGTTTTGTATGATTAAAATTGTATTTTTCGCCACGTTGTCTGGCTTTAAATAGGTAGTATAATTTTTTTTTCATTTGACAGCATATATTTATTTATTAAGTAACATTGGTAGTTTTTCACTTTTTTTTCACTTTTTTTTTTATTTTTTAAAATCAGTTTCCATGCCAGTTGTATCACTTTTTTCTGGAGCAAAACAACTTAACATCGATCTTGAAGAACCTGTTATACTTTTCAGAGGTTCTCGGCGTGAAAAAGTTACTCAAACTTTACGTGGTGAAGTTAATGTAATTTTGACTAGACCACTGCTGTGCTCAAAAGTTGTAATTAAATTTATTGGCAAATCACACAGTTTATGGCCTGAAGGTAGGTTTTTTTATTATTTTTTTAAATAAATCAAGATGATACTACTTGAATGCTAATATTACCTTTCAAAGGGATTGGTGCTAGGAAAACTAAGTTTTATCATGAGAAAGTCATCTACGAGCAAACCATTGTCTTACAATCATGGCCTAACGATCCAAAAGAAGAAGGTACACTGTCAGCAAATTTGCATCGCTGGCCCTTTCAGTTCCTTTTATCAAATCACCTAATTGAAACAATCGAAGACGATCAAGCAAAAGTATATTATTATGTAACAGCTACCATTCATAAAGTAGGAATGGGAGTGACCAAACTTCGCACTCACCGTGATATCCTTCTATTACGCACACCAAGCAGTTGGTCCGATTCAGCATTAATGAATAGCTCGCTTCCTACTACTTCGATTATATCGGAGAGAAAACTTGATATATGCGATGCTCACATTTGCATAGAAAAATCCGCCGCATCATCTGGTACACACTTTCCCATTGTTCTTAGTATCTCAGCAAACGAAAAAAATGTTTACATCGAATCAATCTCAGTTATCTTAACTGAAAAGCGTTTGTACAGACTCCCAGAGTTTCAAGCTCGTCGTTTTGAACATTACGACTACAAAGTTTCATTGGCTGATTTAGAAAGCTTGGAAGATTCTGCGTTCGTTGAGACACAAGGTTTACTTCCTCAACCCACTTTAAAAGAAATGCGTCGCCTATTGGGAGTTAAAAACGCTCATTTACCACTTGATGGCGGCCCTTTTCGACATCGACTTATATTTTCGCTTCCAAATTGTGTTAATTTAAATCATTCTACAACCTTCTCAGAAATTGATATAAGTCACGAATTAAAAATACGTATAGAATTGACTTCAGACAAAAATAAACTGGAAAAGAACTCGAGAACTTTTGTTCGGTTGGATACACCAATTACTATTCTTGACTGCAGACTTAAAGAAGACTACACAAGTCTTCCAACATATAAAGAAGCATTGCTAACCGACGGTAATACCACTGAACATGACAAATCTGGCTCTCCGACCAATTGTTTTTTCGCCTGCCCTTGCTATTTAGCATTTAAAAAGAAGACCCAATGCAGCAGGAAGGATTGGATGAGGACCAGGGAACAGCAGCAAATTGAAACACAAGCAGACACTTTCGAAAATACACCCCCACCTTCATATGATTCAATTGACCCAAAATAAGGGGGAATCGTAATTCCCCTCGCTCTTTTTATTACACTTTACCCATACCCTCTAATATATGATATGTAAAAAAAAAATAAGTAACTCACCAATACTTCCTGAGTATTTCTTTTTCTTATTTTTGAAACTAATATGTAAAATAACAATTAATATTAACCATAGAAATTACAAATATAGTTGAAATCCCCATGTTTTTCTGTACAAAATGCATTTTCCAATTTCAGATCAGTTATTTCAACTTATATATAATAAAGTTCCACTGTAATACAAAAAAAAAATTTCAACTTATTGTATAGCAGATAAATTTTACCATTAATACATTATAAATGTTGAATTGTGAACAAGGATTTGGACAAAAGAATATTACATTCCATCATTAACTTCAAAATATTATATCAATTAAGAGATGATCATCTTGATGAAGATATTTCGCTAATCCCATTTTAAAATAATTTCGTCCCCACGCCCACGCCCACACTAACACCTTTCCTCTATATATTGATACACTGTCTTCAATCGTGCTGTTTGCATGTGAGGAGAATTGTTCGTATATTTCTCTTTTTCACTTAAAGATATTGGGTATAACTAGGCCTATAATTTGATATATGTTTAGATTATCGATTATCTCTAATTTGTTCAATTTTGCTTTCTGTTAGTCCCATTCTAACCTTAGTGGATGTCTTTCTTTATTGATGCAAATAACTCCTGATGTATAGTATCGTTGGTCGTTTAATTTTCAACTGTCCTTAACCAAACGTAAAAGGGGAGTATATTTATCTAAAGTTATGACTTTAAACATTTTTTGAGTTACAGGTTTTTTTTTTACCAACTAATTATTGTTATTGAATCTTTTTCCCGACTTTATAGTCTGATCACAAGCTTTGCGTAATATTTAAAAAATTATTTATCATATGAATTTGCGAATAGCCAATGTAAATAGACATAATATATAAAGTATATCAAGGCTGATTACAGGTCAATCGAGAGATCTCATTATAAGGCTTTTTTTAACCTGATTATAATAATGCGCCCAAGGGAGAAATAGTTCTAGAAGCTGATAACACCAGCTGATCATATCACATATTTAACAATGCGTTTCGCTCTTGTATAATCAAAATGATAGTAGAGATCGAAAAAAACTCGCGAATTCTTTTGTTAGAACCATAACATCTGATTTTTAAAAGTAATTATATTAAAACAACATATTAAACATTGTTTATCTTTTAATACATTGTTTATCAAGTTATAAACGTCTCATGTTAAACCTGAAATTAAAATTAGGGGGTTTAAAGTATAAATAAAAAGCCCAGCGAGCAGCGAGCCATTTTTTCAATTGAAAAAATGCACCTGTCTTTATTTTCTTAAATGGGAAGCTGACAGAGACTTTGTGGTGTATATATATATCTTTTTATTGATAAGATCTTTTCTTTTTTTTTAAGGTATAAACAAAGAGTTAAATGTAAAAGGTGGTGAGGGAGTTTCGATTTTTTTCAAGACAAAGGATAAAGTTTGTTCGAAAATTAATTCATAACCTGATGGTTGTCTATGAAGGAGAGGGAAAGGATTTTTTAAAAAAAGAAAGGGAAATTAAACAAAAACAATTAAAGTGCAAAGCGAATCAAATCTTCTCTAGTTTTAATGATGGCGGGTGTAGTAATAGTCTTGCCCTTGACAATTTCTGATAAGCCTTCACCAGCATAAGATACCCAAGGGGATAATTCAAATTCGAACTTTTCATAATCACCCTCGTGTTCACCAACTACTTTACCACCAGCGGCTTCAATAAAGCGCACGTGTTGAGCAACGATATCTCTTCTTGATGTTTCAGGACAATCGACGCCGGTACCGGGAGCATTCTTAAGAGGGGAGAACTCATCCTTACGATCAACCTGAAGGACAGAGAAGTTCTGAGCAAATGGGAAGACATCAAAGACAAAGCATTCAAGCTTCATTCCGCTGTTAGACTTGGGTGTAATGGTCTCACCAGTTTCAGTATCGACATACTTGATCTTCTTCTTGGCAATGTGATATTCAAGCTGAGCAGCAAAAGTAGGAACGCGTTCCAAAAACTCGGTGGAGAAGAAGTGGTTGACAATGTTAGCAGCAGAGAATTGAAGAGTACCATCCTCGTTTCTCTTTTCAGAGAGTTCTTGAGAGATTTCAGAATATTCGTTAACACCGTACTTTCCATCACGTAAACAAACAACACCGACGGGTTCATTAGGAGCGAGTTTGCTTACTACCTTTGCACCACAATCAGCACCTTTAGAGATGTTGTAACCAAGGAAGATGGGATCGGCAACACGAGCAAGGCAGTTATCGACACAGTAGCAGTGAGAGTAAAGAATACCACGTTCCTTTAAAGATTGGATAACACCTCTGTTTTGAACTGCAGCATAAATACCACCATTTCCATCAGGAGCAACAGCAACCTAAAATACGATTACGCGTAAGCACCACTTGTTTCTCAAATATGTACACAATAAACCTACCTTATCCTTTGCTTCCAAAATAATCTTACCATCGAGGGTCAAACAAGGCAAAGTACCTATAGTTCGTAACGAAAATAATGAGTACACATACATACACAAACAAACAATTAAGTATGTTATCGTAGAATTATGTGGGTCGGCGTCTTACCCCTGAGCCCCATAAAACCCCGACCCAAATCAGGTTCTATTCTCTTACCTTGTTGGAAGAAGATAACATTCTTCTCCTTGAGACCAAAGAAGTTATTCTTTGCAAAAAAATTATATGTAGGTTCATGAGTAGGACCAGAAGTCATAATGTACCAAGGAATAACGCAGTCATCGACCTGATCAGGTTTGCGGTATTGTCGAGCAATTTCTTGAAGACGCAAGATGCGCTCAGCTTGGAGCTGGAACAAAGACTTTTCAGTGGGAAGATTAATGTTGTAGCAACCCTTGGGATCAGAAGAGCCAAGACGGGTGCCTTGACCACCAGCCATAAGGATAACAGCTACTTTGCCTTCAGCAATGCTGGTAAGACCGAGAGTTTCCCAATCACGGAGCTGTTGAGGACTAGACTTGACAACAGATTCAAAAACGTTATCAGGTAAAGGTTCAAAAGTGGAATTGGTGTTCAAAACTGCAGCCTCAGCACCTTCAATAGCCTTACGATAGATTTGATTTAAGCGCTCAACATCGAGTTCAAGAAGCTGAGAGACCAATTTGCCTTGCTGTTCAGGTTCAAGGCCTTCAAAGAACTGGAAAACGTGACCTTGGCCGTTGTTTTCGAAACGTTCTTTCAAGGCGTAGAATTCAGATTCGCTGATGGGGAGTGATGAGGAAATGGTCATGATGAAGAGTAATAATAAAGAAAAAGTAATAGTTAAATTACCAATTTCCTTTTTATATAGGTAGAATTAGGCGGGAGTTGAAGATGTAACACGACTATCGTTCTTTCCCCCCCTTTATTTTTTCCGCGGAACTTAAAAGTCGTACAAAATCTATTTTTGAATCGTGGAGTCTAATTTTAACGTTTTCCTCGTTGTTCAAATAAATAAGGAATACCATGTATCACACACTGCTGATTTAAATATAACAATTTAAAAATATAATTTATTTATTAAGAAATTACATCAGTTTTCATTATTAATTTGGGCGAGGTCCATTCATCCCAGTCATCGTTATTGCCTCGATCTCCATATACATGAAGCGCTCTAAGTTTTAATCTATAGGTACCATCCTCAACATTTTTGGGATCTTCGTTTCCATTTGAGCCTGTCAGGGTTACATCTTTAGAAACATAGTTTCCTGGCCACATCCAAGAGCTGTAAGCAATTGTGCTTTCAGTGACACTGAGCGTGTTACGAATCATCCAAGTTCTAGTGGCGTCAATAGGGACGTCACCAATAATCTCGCCAGTCTTGTCATCAATGACTTGAATCTGAAGAATAGGTGTACCTGTCAAAAGACGAGCCAAAACATAAGCGCCTCCTGTTGTTGTATTGGTCTGTGGGTTGAACTTAAGAGTGAAGTTTCCTTCCTTGTCATCATCGAGTATAGCACCTGTTTCAAATCCAATAGAAGGGAAAGGATAAGGTGCAGCTGGACATGGTTTTGTTGACCGATCTAATACAGGAAGATCTTTCATATTTCCAATCATACCAATATAAGGGACTGATGCTTCTGTGTTTTCCGATTTGACAGAGATAAAGCCACCATAAAGAGCATGTGAATCTTCAGAGAATGTATCAGTAGGTGGTTGTACTTGGACACGGACCTCAACAGATCCACCAGCAGGGATCACAATAGTGGATTCTGAAAAGTTCAATGTTGCAACAGAGTTATTTTGTGAGTATAAACCAATAGGTTGCACAGGGGTAAACGCCTTGTAAGTATTTGCTTTCAGTTTGGTCTTGTTTGAAGTAAGCTGTAAATTATAGCCTGTAGCAGTTAAAGAAGGAACATGGCTCACGTGTACTGTCAAATCACTGCCCCCACGATTCTCAATAGCAATAGTTTGTCCTTCAGAATTGAAATTATCTGTATCATTAAAGCTGAGTTTAGCAGGTGATACGCCAAATTGCTCATAACCTAGCACAGATTGTGCTACATCAATTACACCAGCACCTTGCCGAATAGGGGAATCTCCATAGTGGAGAGCGGAGATGGGTGGTCTTACTAGAAATAACATAAATGATTAAACCACTTCTATTCTATTTACTCGTGCTTATTAAGAAATTAATCATGCCTTACCTGGCTTTGCAAAATTCATTAAAAGTTCCTTCACTTGTTCTGGTGTGGGTTTTTCATCTAATTCACCAAGCAAAAGTGCGACAGCACCAGAAATGACAGGTGTAGAAAATGATGTACCAGATTCAAAACCATAAGATTTAAGGTACGTTGGTAAGGTAGAGAATACATTTCCTCCTACAGCCACGAGTTCTGGCTTTAATTGAAGTTCATTGGTGGGACCAAGTGTAGAAAAATCAGCGATGGCATCCATATTAGAGGCAGGAGCATCCATAGCCACTAATGTATTAGTGAATTGACCCATGACCTTGTTGGAGTTCTTTGAGAGATCAAAAATCGTCTTGCCATCGTCATTATTAATAAATGCAACAGGGAGAATGTCATTATTTGTAATAGATACAAAGCTAGTGGTTGCATTAACTGTGTTGGTATAAACAAGAGCTGCCTTTGCACCAGCTTCTTTGGCATTTTTAAGCTTTTCTACTAAATTACAGCCTCCCTGATACATGAGAGCAATGGTATCGTCCAACTTCTTTTTAGATAAAGTACTGCAGGCATCAGATTCGCTATTGAATTCTTCTCCGACAGCTACAACAGGCAATTTATCACCCAATGAAAGCGCTAAATTGACGTCAGTGCGGTAAACTTCAAAAACAAATAAATAAACAATAATGAATTAGATATTAATTAATATTAATAACAATGTATAGAGTTTACCAATATCGAGATCGTCATTCTGCGAGCTTATTTTGACTACATAACCTGGAATGTAAGAGTTCATAGTAGAACCCACGGCAATGACATTTCTACCAGCAGCAGGTGCAGCTGTTAAAAACATGCCGCTTGATCCAATATTTCCACTGGCGACAACAACTATCGATACATAAAATAGGGCATAATTTAAGCTACATGAAATGTTCAAATTCTGAAACCATGACATTACCATTGACACCTTGGGACACCAAACGATCAGCCATGACTGCTAAGATTTCTTCCTCCCATCCTCCGCTTACACCAAGTGATATATTAATCACGTCCATGTCGGCCTAAAAAATGAATAAATAGTATAATCTATTTTTAGAATAAACGTGTATGAAGTGATTGACAACAGGTTTACCTTATAGGCCATTTCCATTGCCTTTAATAGAACATCATTTGATGCACCTGAGTAGTTACAACCATAAACTCTTTTAATTTTCAGAAAGTTAATATTTTTTTAGCAAAGATTTGAGCTAACATTTAATCTTACTTCCACATGCCCAACGTCGCACCTGGGGCCACTCCTGTCCAATCCTAAAATAAGAGAAATATGAATAACACGTCATCTGGAAGAAAATAAATACATATTCATACATAGGTTTTGTCTTCGGCACCGATAATACCTGATACAAAGGTACCATGACCTGTAGCTGAGGCTAAATAATAAAATTTTTTATATAAATATGCAATTCATACAATGAAAAATCGAGCTTACTTGAATTAGCGGGACAGTTATCAATAGGATCATTGCTTTCTTTTATGGAATTAGGCGAGCCATTATAGTCATTTCCAACAAGATCGTAACCATATGTGACTTTACAACCTTGTCCAAAACAACCCCCCAAAGCAGGATGAGTATAGTCAACACCTTTTAGGTTTTATAATTCCAGGATAAAATAAATGTAAAACTGTAAATATAACGACAGGTAAATTTATCATTGATTTTTTACCTGAATCAATGATACCAATTTTGATACCGTCTCCTTTTGTTTTTAAACTTTGTGAGATGTTATAAGCACTTGTCAATAAAGAAATTGTGTCCTAAATCATAATATTCGGTGTTCATTTAAATCTAAATTAAATGGAAATAATAGAATAGAGAAAAAGAGAAAATGCAAACCTTATTTTGGGGATTAAATCGAGTTGTTTTTACATCATCCGTATTTTCCGTAATGTTTGTCACTTGATCGAGTATGTTATCGATATTAATGGGAGCGTGTTGACGAACATGGTGGTGAATTGGCCAAGAGTTTATGATTTCTGGATTTCTCAATAGCTGTTTGGCAACTTTGTCCGATTTGAACTCAACAGCAAGGCCTGTAAGGATATCCGAATCGAAATGGTAACGTAATCGTGCAATATTATCTTGATTTTCATTTAAAAAAAGCGCTCGTTCGTTTTCTGTCGAAAATTCAATGATATATCCGTTTTCATCTGGTTGAACATGGCCGTTGACATCATTTGCCAAAAAAGAGAATAGTAGCACCGCGCAAACACTCAGTAAACTGGGTGTGCGATTTTTTTTATTGTAAAATAACATCTTATCAAATGTCTCTTCTTTCTATATTAAAAGAGAGTGAAAGAGAAAAAAAAAACTGTAAAAGAAAGAATAAAGAGAAAGGAGAGGAGAGGAGAGATAAAGTTAAAATAAAAGAGTTGAAAAAATAAATAAGATAAATAAAAGAGAAAATTGGTGGAGAAGTCTTGAATTTAAATGTGCAGCGTTTACTGATTTTTAATTTTTATTTGAATAGTAACTCTAAAAAGCTAATGCAAAACAGAAAAATTATATATGTAGCACTAAGAAAGAGAGAGACAGAAATATGTGCTAAAAAGTACAGCTTTATATATATATATATATATATATATATATATATATTTATTCTTGATGTTCTTTTTTAGTACTATGGCTTTTATTTTCTCGTTATGTCATTTCAAAACAACTAGCTAAATACGTTTTCTGTAATAAAAGAAAATTGTATTATACAATAAGGCTGATGTTTGTTATTAGAAGCGAGGGAATAAAAGCATAAAATAGACTCAATGCCAAGTTGTTTACGGTAAGGAGGATTCATTTCCATTGTTAGCAGAAGACAATATCCCATAAATAACTTGAAGATTATGGTCCTTATCGTTTTAATAATTAATAAACTCAGGTCTGGCCAATCAGTTAAGCTTTACATTGCAATTAATTGACTCTGTCTTGACGGAAGGAAAAAGAGGGTAAATAAAATGATGTCTTTCTTATTATCAAATCGAGCTTGTACCACATTCAATAAAAAAGCTTTTCGGAACAACTTTTTAAAAAGTTGTGTTTCCACATTCTCAAAAAAAGTCTTTAAAAGGGTTATTTCTTGAAAATAGGATCGGAGTGAAGATATTACTTCCATTAAGAAGTGTTTTTCTTATTTGATAGATAAACATGAATGGTCATTTTTAAATATCTAAAAATATATTGAAATGACCAATCAAATCATGGTGAGCACTGAATAAATGTAAAAGATCTAACATCCAAAGATGTGGGTCTTTCGTCATTTACATTTTGAAGTGGTCATATGTTTTTATATGATCATAAAAGGCAGTATTTCTTGTTATACATAAACAAACTGTAAGATCAGTCATAGTATCTAAATATTTACATAAAAAGTGGCTTCATAAAAATAAAAAAGTTACTAAAAAAGTAAGTGATGTACTGTAATAGAAAACAGTTAATGAACGTATTCGATGACATGAAACCATCACTTTATGTTTTGGTGTCATGATGGAACAACCCCCCCCCCGAGTTTAATCGATCTGTTGATGTTACAGAAGTTTCTTTATTTTTCTTTATAGCATTCTAATAACAATAGCTTTGTATTCTATTGCTTATCAGTAAATTATATATATGTATTATTCACTTCTTATATCTTCGCTTGTATGACATTTCCTTTCCCCCCTCTTTTCGGTGTTTGTTAATTCTCTTGGCAAAATATGAATAAAATCAGAAATTGCTAACTTTGATTTAAAAATAACACCAAGTTTGATTTATCATGTTAATTTGAAAAGGTTAATAGTAATCTTGAAAAGAATCGTTTACTTGAAAAAAAAATAAAAAAAAATAAAACTCTATTAGTGGTATCTTGGTTGTGAAAATGACTTTAAAATTAATGATAATAGGCACACACACACACATATATATATATATATATACAATACACTTAGCTAAAGTCAGATATTTATAAGCTCTCTCACACACTACCGGGATAATATATTACACTGTATATTCTTTATACAGTAACTTGATCATCCCCTATATATTGGGTTATAATTGAGATCCACTTGCTCATCCATTTTATTTTGAGTTTTAGAAAGTAAAAGATCAGTATAAGGCCAGTGATTTCAAAAGAAAAAAATAACGGGAGGTTGTTTTAAAAATTCCCATAAATTCACAGGACTTATAGATAATGGATATATACATACATAGACTGTTACTTTCCAAATATTTTGTTACTCACAAAATGTTAGTGAGAAGGGAGTCTTGGAAGCAATATAGGGAAAGTATATTAAATATTTTCAAGACCAACAGATCAATAAAGACAAGATTTGAAATGAAATTTTATATTTTATTTACAGTTAGATAGCACGTTTATTTTATGCAACTCTACCCATGTGGTAAGTAAGAATTTAAGAAGATAGTATCATAGTTTTAAATTAATCTCGAAAATTTATTAGAAATAAGAGTGATAATAGTAGCAGTAGGAATAATGAAGCTTATCATAGAGAGTGGTACTTATACAGATTATTTACATATAGACGAATTAAATTATACATTGACATATGGAGAAGATATAGAGCTACTTTTTTTTAATGTTGAGGTCCCATAACCTTAGCCTGTAATGCTAAAGATTTTTCGATAGAGTCACAGTAGTTCTGATACTTTATAATTTCATGAAGTAAGAAGGTAGACTTGTTTTCCCAGTTAGCGTTTACTTTGGCAGTGTTTTTCGAGTGTGATGAAAATAAAAGCTCCATTTTTGGTTTAATATCATGATGTTGATCTAATTCATTATTTAGTTCCTGTACGTATTTATGAAGGGCATCTAGCTGTGCCGCTTCTTCCAATAAGCTGCTGATCGTTGGTAAAAGAGGAGCTCGCCATTCATGAATAGTAATATCATCCAAGGGTGGGTTCCTTTCAAGACAATTACACCAACCATATTCCATTGATCCCACAGCAGCTGCCATAGGCTCCTTACTTTCACGGGCTGCCCAATAATTACATGTCGAAACCCATTCTTGAATTTGTTCGTTGGAACCAGCCTGGAACAGATAAACGCCGCCACTTGGTTGTTGAAGAGCAAAAGCATGCTGACGTTGGCGGCTATAGCCCGATGTTAAGGGGGTGGCCAGTGTGTGTTTGAGATCGATGATGCCAATCAATTGTGCATTGGATAGCCAGTCACCGCCACCAACAACATGTGCTTCTGAGCTTGAATCAGAGACTTGGGAAGCATTGTCAGAAATGCTAGTCCGATTGGTCATAATGGTGGACCTAATAATACTGTACTTGTGTGAATTGGCATCAAGCTTATACATACGAAGTTGACTCCGATCAATGACCATGAAGCAATCTTTCCAATCTCGGTGTTTTGCCTTGTGGTTTGCCTTTTCCAGCAAATGCTTTCTAGTTACCATACCTTCCTTGTAGTAAGGGGCATTGCTGGTATACATGGTTGGTAATTCAGTATGCTGAAGATAAGAGGCAATTGATTGATAATGCAAAAGTGAATTAGATACATTGGAACTAGCTGAAGAGATAGATCTACAACCCGAAAAAGTACTTCTAGGTGGTCTTTGTGTAGATATAGTTGAGACTGGACTAATAGGATAAGATATAGGAGAATCTTCGTCCTGATTCGTTAAAATATCGTCACGACCTCCTTTCCATATGATAGTTCCGACACTACGTTTTAAAACTGTACTAACTCGACTGCTGCGAATAGATGTAGGTGGAGAAGATGGATCTGCTATTTGGTTGTGACGAATGTTTGTGTACATTTGTTTGAGAAAAACTTTCATCTCATTCTGCCATACTTTGGAACCTAATGGTGCGGTGTTCGAACTACGATTAGATGAAGAATCAAACGAGCGGGCATAGTTGGAAGAACGAGAACTAAAGGCACTTTGATTACTTGGGGTGCGTTGGAGAGGGACCCAATCAAGGGATTGGAATGAAATACCACTAGTCAGTTGATCATCGCTCAAAGAATTATATTCAGCAGATGCAGGGGAGCTAATTTGAGCATAAATTGATTCCATAGTATTTTTAACAAACTCAGACCGAGTCATCTTCTTATAATCGCCTTGAGCAACATGGAGATCAGTATTTAGAAGCATAACAGAGTATACAATTGAATGGATCACATCTATTAAAAAGTAATACAAATGCTATATCAGTAATCAAATATACATCTTTATTATGCGTTAATTGCATTAATTTTGCTTTTGTTTATTTCTCTTTTTTATTTTCGTTTTTTATCTTTTTTTTTTCCCACTGCTCGTTGTAGATATAGAATATCAAACACGATAAAAAATCGAATAGATCATCTTACCTGCTGTACCGAAAATGCAATTGGGATTGCATTGAAAGTATCGTTCAGAAAATTCTTCAAGTACACGATCGATCTGTTGGGTTTCGCCTTTAAGATGTAGTTTTGAACACAAAGTACGAAACGATTGCTCCAGTTTGATATTTTTAAAGTCATAATGATTCATATATGATTTTAAGATAAGGTTACTAAAAGGTTTTCCATCGCCTATCCATTCGACTACACTGTCCAAATTGGAATATACAGTCTCATCTTGGTCCCAAATGCGATTGGCAAAGGTGGCAGCAGAAATAGCTTGATTTTCAGGATCTAAAGAAGAAGAAGACATGGAAAAAGAGTCACCAGCTGTAGAAACAGCAGCCTCGTCATTTTCTATGAAAGCAGAAGCGTGACTGCTCGTGGCTTCCATCTCAGGGGTAAAATCTGAGGCGTCAGGAGTAGTTGTATCATCACTTGAACTTGTGTTTTTTTGAATTGGTGGCATAAAGATGAGTTCGCAGCTATATTCTGTATATGTTCGCTTCATTCGCTTTTTATACGATGGATTCTTTGATAATTTCTTCAAAAGAGGATCAAATTTCTTCTTTTTGGTGTTTAAAATAAAGACAAGTCCTGTCAGCTATTTGTCACACAGTTTATTTTATTTGTTTACCTTTGATTTGAAAGATTTTATTGTGGCATCGTGATTCGGAAATGTAACGTTGTTTTCGTAAGTAGTTGTTGACTCCTTGGCATGAATTTGTTTGTCGTCTATAGACATTTTGACAAGTTTTTTCAATAGAGTTCCTTGTTTCATTGATGATTTAATATTTTAGGTCGAATGTATTATATATATATGTCAATAGTAAAACGGGAGTTAATTTGAGGGAGAGAAAGAGAAGAAAGATAAAAAGAAAATGATCAAGGAAAAAAAAATAACTATTGATAATGCTTGACTGTCATAAAAATAGACAGATTAGTGTATTTTTTTACTATATAAATATGTGATGTTTGTTTGTTTATATTTATAGCGGCGTTATTGGTTATGGTTTGTCCTTTTTATACTATTTTCTTTACTCCTTAATCCCAGATGTGGAAATGAAAACACACAAATAGTTTTAAAAATAAGTTAGAATATGTAATTCTGATAATTCGTCTTCACTCACCTTCGAGTTCGGTTTTTATTTTATTTTTTTAATTTGGATCACTAAGGCATGAATGATAGTTAACTAAGCATTTAACTCATAAGTATAAAGCCAATAATATGTATCTTTATTTCATCTTTCTTTTATGGGTGGTACTCAAACAGGTTAATGGTTAGAAGGTCACTCCTGCATATTGCCAATGCAATTTCCTAAAATATCACTTAAGTTGGGAGAGCAGGAGAAAGCATGCTGTTACACTAAATAGATCTGCTTTATTGTTACATTGACAGGTAGAATTTGCATGAAAAATATTAGTGTGCAAAGTTAGAATAATAATTTGCTTTTCGTTCTGGTCTGTTTTGTTATATTATTTTGGATGATGAAAACTAATATGGACACATGGTCAAGAAAGAGGTAATGCACATGGATTTGACACCTTTTCTTTTTGTTACACTATAAAAAATAGCCAAGCTTTAGAATAGGTGTTTTGTAGGAGTAGAAGTTGATGTTAAAATAACGTTATATTGACATAAGAAGAGTTTGTGTGATTAAAAAATGAAGAAAGCTGT
>VCJG01002598.1:48101-59014 GCA_024140375.1 Backusella westeae | reverse complement strand
TTTTTTCATGTACGTATTTAAAAAGGAGGGTGATGGATTTCAATCAAGGTCAAATATATATGCAATAGTTTGATCCAAAAGAAAGAGATAATATTTCCCTTAATAATAATAAAAACCTGTTTGTAGCTAGGAGGTTTTCAATAGTAAACCATGTGTTAAAAAATAAGATGCTTTGGATCATTGGTTATATACATCTATATATTTATAAAGACAATTACTTGAACTTTACAAAATTATGAATCACGTAAAAATAAAGACTTAATATAATTATAGTGAACTAGTTACTCAAAAATATTTTAGTTTTATCGTTTTCTTTTGTTTTTATTTTTAATGGGGTCAAGTCAAGATTTTAAATTGGCTATTTTTTTTTAAAAAAAACGATGATAAAAGCTTTTGTACATTTGTTCGAATATATTCTAGATTCGATTAAAAGTGTTCATTTGCTCCGAATAATAGGTTTTCATGATTATAGTTTAAATAATTGAGATAGTTCTCTGGAAAATAGTAAAAATGGGATTTTAGTACAAAAACCTTAATCGCAAATTAAAGGGGTTCTAAAACAATAGAACATAGTAAATTAGATTAAATAGTATAATTAACTTGTCATATCAACATATAATGTTGCTTATAATATTTTATAAAGTAATAGTGTAGGTAAATGTATGTCAAAATAAACTATTTTTCTAACTTGATTAAATTTATTCCATAGACATGAACTGGATTTTGATTAAAGAGTATACAGGTTCTTCTTTGGAGTATTCTTTTTCGAACACCTTTTTTGTTTTTAAGAAATGACGTTAATAAGGATACTAAGGTTACCTTATTTGAAATAGAATTAGGACAAAAAGATGTTATAGTGGCGGGAGATATTCAATAATGAGTTTTAATAATCGGGTTTTATGGGTAGTAGGTGCGATGCATGATAGAATGGAAGAAATCAGATTTTTGCTCAATTGTTTTGATGCAGAAAATTCATTACCAAGTCATTTAAATCGATGATCAAAACTGGCCAATAACAATGAAAGAGGGTTGCAAATATGAAATAGGAGACAAGGAGATTGTTTTGTGCGCTTTTAGTATTTCCTTAACTCCTTATACATTTATATAAAACACTGAATAACACAGACGATCATTCCCTGACATACATTTCTTTGATGTACCTTTTTATTTATTCAATCCTGGGATCAGCATCTTGCGCTTACTTGATTTAGAATTCTTGCCTAATTAATGATCAGGGCCCTGAATTAATTATTAGTATCGAAATGTTATGACTCTAGACTCGATGTTTGTATTTCATCTATAAAATGTTAGCTCATCATATCTCTGATTCTGTTAATAACCGTTGTTTTATGGGTATATGCGTTCTAAGACTTTATGTGTGTTTATTAGAGTAATGCTGCTAATTTATTAAATGCCTAAATATACTTACATGCAAATAGGAAGTGCAGCCTATAATTGTTTTTTTTCTATTTTTGATAGCTATTGCCGATCTTCTCAGGATAAGTAAACATGATCTAAAATACCAAACATTAGTAATTATATCGATTCTTCTTTTTTTTTTTAAATCCTTGGTTGGTTTTGAATACCTCTAAAATTTAATTAATAATATGTTAGAATAGCACCATGGTTTTAATAAGATCAATCTAAAAACTAATATCAAAGTTAAAGCGCTTTTATTTCGATGAAAAAGCCTTCAAACGCAAGCAGGGTTCCATAGTATGGTTTCTATTTTTGGTCCCTGATTGGAGGAGATTCTTTTTTTTAATGTTACTTTTTTTGTTCGTTGATACATTATTTCACTATTAAGTCTTGATATCTTGTGCTGATATTTATTTATGTCTAGTTGGTTGAGATAAGTGTCTCTTATCATTTTGATTAAAAGAAGGTAGAAATTGTACATCCTTTAAACTACACTATCCAGAATACACAATAAATAGTAGCAACCTGGATGTGTTTTATGAAAATGATTACTTTATTTAGCAAAGAAATATTACAAAGCGTTGATCTCTGGATGTAAGTGTGAATTGTGTGTGTATTTTAATGTCTAAAGTATGACTAACGATTGCTTCAAATAATTAAAGGAAATCTTCAATTATTGATAAAAAATGATAAAAATAAGATATTAAAATCGCAAATGATAATACTTGTTTGTGCATAAACTTGGTCCAATAAGTGAAGTGCTCGAGAACCCATCAGAGTTTAATGTGTAGTTTTATAATAAAAACCGATCCACATGTATATTTTTATTCAAAAGTGCAGATTCACTCTTCCTTCCTGAAAACTTTGACTCAGCATTATTTGAATTTTTGGTAAAAAAATACTCGACTATGTTAAGCTTAGTAATCCTACTTTTGCGACTCATCTTGACTCTTCATTTATTTTGGAAATGCTCAAGGAAGTCTGACCAATCAGAGAGCGCATATAAAGTTTCTTTTTTTTTAAAAAGTATTTTTTTTTTCGCTCTCTCTATCGCTTTGACATAAAAAAAGGAAAGAGAAATATAATAAAATATGCCAAGTGTTGATCCAGAATCTAGAGAATTAGAGTATTTATCAATAAGCAAACAAGACATTGACAATTGTGCTTTTGAGGCTTGGTACGATCGATTCAAGCATGTTACCTTCAAATCAAAGATTGTCGAATTAGATCAAGACTTTGTTGATTACCTCAATGCTGAAGGAATTTATCTGCCAGAGGACGGGTAACTGGGAAATACGAGAGCAAGATAGGACATGTGCTTAATTTTAACGTGTATAGACAACCTCGCGCAGCAGCCACTATTGAAGAAATAGACTCTGACGGAGAAACAGAGTTTCCAAGCAACGAAGCAGATAATGATAACAAGGTTAGAAACAACAAAAAACCCAAGTGAGTCAATGGCACATGTATCTCATATTTACTATAGACTCCCTATTTTCCTGTTGTGGAAACTGCCATTAAAGAAGCAGTCTATGAATATGGCGCAGTGTTCCCTAAACTAACTTGGAGTTGTCCAAGGGTAAGAACCTAAACGCTTGTTTTTCATTTTGTATTCACACAGTCCTGCTTCCTATTAGGACGCTGCCTGGATATCTGCAACACAATCAGTCAAATGTACATCCCCATTTGATGTTTTTCTGTTATTAAAATCCTCAGACTTTATCAACCATGATGTTAATCATGCATATGAAGATTGCTACGATAACAATGATACGATCAGACAACCACACCATCTTGTGCTTCGAAAGTGGTATGATTTACAACCTTCGATGGAATTCAGATGCTTTGTAAAGAACCAGGAAATCATTGGTATAACACAACGCGATATGAACTATTATGAATTTTTGGGTTCAATGGCTGAAGAGATTGAGCATTTAATTTATCGATTCTTTGAGGAACATGTGCAAGAAAACTTTGATAATAATAACTGTAGGTATTTGGAGATGTGTATGTTTGTTTACAAGTGGGGTTCTCATTCAATATATAGACGTATTTGATGTTTATGTCGAGCAGGAGCGAGAGAGAGTGCACTTGGTGGATTTCAATCCATTTTGTCCTACTACCGATTCCCTCTTATATGATTGGCATGAATTGATGAGCTGTAAGTAATTAGACACACACACAAAAATGGATAAGTTTAGTGACATTGGGGGATTATTTGCTTGTAGTTGATCTTGATAAAACAGCAGCAGAATTCCGCTATATTAAAAGTCAAGCTGATGCCGATGGATGTATATGTAATGCACCAAAGTTCGCCACCAATATGATACCTCAAGATGTCATTGAGCTCTCTTCTGGAAAATCAATTGCGGAATTTGCAGAAGAGTTTCAGCGTGCCATGGCCAGTACTCAAGATGATGATAGTGATTCTGATTAAAATGTATATAAATAAATATAAAATAGTCCAATTCCATTCTATTTTCAAGAGAGGAGAGTAAATCAAATAGCTATTTTATTTATAAGAATAGTGGGAGACAGAAACTGTAGATTTCGGTTTTTGTAGAGTTTTTTTAAAAAACTCAGCCAATGAGATCTATAGAAAAAATCTACAAAAATTAAAATTTCCTACATCAAAATCGGTGTAGAGTTTTTCACATTTTTTGTAGAGTTTGATTTTTTGCAAAATATTCCACCTGATTCAGGTTTCAATTGTGTAAAACCAAACTCTACAAACACAAATCTACAAAAGGAGTCAGAAACAAATTAATTTTATTGGGTCTTCGGATATTTAAATGAAACTCTACAAAAACCGAAATCTACAGTTTCTGTCTCCCACTAATATAAGGGGATGATAAGATATAGATTTTCTACAATTATGTAATACATCTTTTATTTATTTACAGTAAAAGGTACCAAGTTGATTAATTATTATTGTTGGTCTGTTGAAAGTTCATCATATTATTTCGTTGTTGTTGTTGGTTAGCTTGTTGTTGCAATTGGAGGTTCAATTGTAACTGCTGCAAGTTCTGTTGACTTAATAAATTATTTTGATTTGGGTTAGTACCATTTGCTCCTTGAGCAGCAAGCACAGCCCGTTCTCTATTAATGCCTGCTAGTATCGCCCGATTCAAGTCATGGGCACTAGCTGCACCACCGTTATTACGAAGCATGCCTTGTAAGGCCGCAACAGCTGCATTTGATCGCTGACCTGTCATGTTTTGTAGCTGTTGAAGATTGAATGGAGCCTGTCCTCTACCAAGTCCTCTAGCTGCTTGTAAACTCTTTTGCATCATCAACTGATACATGGCATTGTTCTGGGCATTGAATTGCCCATTATTTACCATACCTTGCTGGATTGGTGGTTGTTGAGCAGAAACTTGTGGTGTCCGCACACCGCTTGAAACAGCAGCGGCAGCAGCAGCAGCTCTGATCTGCTGTTGCTGCTGCTGCTGCTGCTGTTGTGTTTGCATTGGTGTTTGGGTTGGTGTCTGCTGTGCTTGCTGTTGTGTAGGTTGTTGAGTCAACGGTTGCTGTTGTTGTTGGGGAGTTTGTGTTTGTGTTTGTTGCATGTTTTGACTCTGCTGTGGTTGTGTTTGTGGAGACTGTACCTGTGTTTGTTGCATTTGTTGTGACTGTTGTACCTGTTGCGGTACTTGTGATTGTTGGGGTTGAGTCTGTGGACTTTGTTGCTGCTGCTGCTGTTGTTGTTGTTGTCTTTGCTGTTGATGTTGTTGAAGGATAATTTGTTGAAATTGTTGTAATTGGCGAAGTTGAGCCTGCAACTCCTCCTGTGTGATACTTCTTTGTTGAGCCAGCTGTATCAAGTTGTTACGACGCATAACAATGGTTGCCATTTGCTGACGATGTTGAGGACTTAACTGAGCAAACAGCTCAGAGACAGCATCTAGAAAAATCAAAAATATGTTAAAAGAGAAAAGAAAAGAAATAGCAGGTAAAACAATACTTACTGGCTTGTGGATTTGCCTGTGAATTGACGGCAGGCTAAAATATAAATGAATATCAGTGTTTAAAAACTCTAGACTATTATTACTTACTCTTTGGGCCGGTGCTTGTTGGTTTGTAGCTGCTTGATTTGGTCGTTGTAAATTCCCTGAGTTGGCCAATTGACTGACCCATTGTTGAGCAGTGGCAAGTGGTACTGCACCAGCCTGTACTAATTGCTGAATACGCTGGATTGCTACCTGTGGATTTATTTGCTGGCCACCAGCATTCAACATATTTGCAATGGCTTGTTGTGCATTCATCATGTTTCCATTATTGACAGGTGAAGCTGCTGCTGAAGTGGTGTTATTGGCCAACGTTGATGTATTGGGTTGTGTGGTATTTTGCGACGCCGCCAAAGCTGCTTGTTGTTGCTTTTGTAAGGCAGCCAAGGTCTGTGCAGTGATCTGTGGTTGATTTTGTAGAGGTATCTGTTGTTGGTTTTTCATTCCACTGAGAGGTATAGAGGTGGCTTGAAGAGGTGCTTGGGTTTGTGAAAGTGTAGGTGTGGCAACCTGTGATTGCGCTGCAGGCATATTCCTTGCTTGTGCTTGGGTTTGAGCTTGAGCCTGATTTTGAGTCTGTGGTTGCGCCTGTGCTTGTACTTGAGGTTGTGCCTGTGCCTGTGCTTGCGATGATGCTGGCACCTGATTTTGTGGTTGTGGCTGGCTTGAAGGTTGCGATGTGTTTTGGGCTTGGGGTTGGGCTTGATTCTGGGCCTGTGTAAATGCAGCACGCTGGTTTTGTAAATTAGCAGCCATTTTTTCTTGCAAGATGCGACTGTGCTGAGCTTGCAACTGTTGAAGTTGAAAGCTTTTAACTTGTGCTTGAGCGGCAGTTAATTGTTGAGTTTGCTGCATTGACACGGGCAGTCTACTGGCGGGAGATGCTGGTGTACTCATATTTGTATCCGAGTTATCACAAACTAATTTGTTAAACTGGCCATATGTTGTTTTAAGATGTATGATGTATGTTTCCATCAAGTACTCCGGGCCAAGATTAAAACTAGGTGAAAAGTGTTAGTAACATGAGTGATATACATCATCATATCTATTCTATTACTCAATATTTCCGCCATTCAAACTTGTATCGTAAACTGTGCCCCACCGAAACACGCCGTCATATTCGCCATTATAACAATAAATATTAACAATTGTAAACACCTTTTTATCGCTTTCTGATCTCTCAAATCTAATTGTTCTAGTGCACTTTCTTCCATCTGCCATGACTGCTAATTCCGAGAGTATCTTGCGTCCTTTTCCTTTTTTCGTATCGATTGCTGGTAATGGATCAGAGTCCATTTTCTGTTTTTTAACTCTCCAATCCTGCACAAATGATATCTTTCCAAAACTTGGCTCGAATGGAAATGCCCGTTTCGCTCTCTAACATAATAATAATAATAATAATAATAGCCAAGTTGATAACTGTAATAATAATAAAAATAGTAATAGTAATAGTAATAGTAGTGATACTTACTGCATCCATCATTGTCATCAGCTTTATATTCTCAGCCTTTTTGGCCAATTTTTGTTCTCGTTCAACTGAATTCCACTTTTGCTTCTTCTTCATTTTTCGTGGCATTGATGTATACTCAATTGCATTGCTAACACGAGTGACTTGAATCGAAGGATCAAGACACAGCGGTTCTTCTGTGATGACCTATTACCGACAGAGAGTGTAAGGGCCCATTTTACACATGTACATTTGCTATTTATATACCAATATCTGAGCCTCCATCTCCAGTGCGATATCCTCTGTCCACGGTGCGCCCCATTCCTCGCCCAACAATACAATGTCATTCCATACACTTTCTGCAGTTGGTTTCATCAAAATGCGTCTTGTTTTATTCTCTTGCTGTTCTTTGCGATGGTCATGGACCTCTACTATCAGACAGCCTATTATATGGTAATACCAAATTTAATACCCTCTTTGTGAAATCTATTGTTTGTTTACCTTGATAGAAGCGACAAGAAGCTTGGTTAAATACATCCATGAGATCGCCTGGCAATTCTTTATTCTTGATACAGGCCAGAAAGTCCTTGAATTGGCTTTTATATGAAAAGAAGCCGTCCTATTTCGTAATGTTTATACAATGCAACTCTAGATCAGGTCAACTTGATTACCTCGTGTTCAAATTTAAAGTAAGTGGGATATAAATGAAGACAAAGTGAGGCTGGATCGTCTTCGTGTTTCTTTAATAAATCTATAGATCAAACACACATGGTTAATGGAGGCAAGTCATTAGTGTAAATGGCTTACCATTCATATCTTTAAGTGACAACTTTTGAGCAAAAGAGACAATAATAAGTATAAATATAGTTTTAGTTATAGTTTTTATCTCAAATAGACACATACTCTATCTTTATTATTGCTGTTATTGTCATATTGGAGCCTTGATTTTTCCGCCAGCCAGTTGTTTGCTGCACTATACTTTCGACCATAAGTTACAGTGGAGCCTTGCTTTGCATGTTGCTCCGCCAATTGAGTAATTGAGTTTTGGTCGTACTGTAACTTTGCCATTACTTTAACGGAAGCCATTCCAAATGATTTGTTTTGAATCAATCTCTTTTTCTTTTATGTTTATTGTTTATTTGAAATATATCAAATAACAACAAGTAATAAAAATAATAATAGTGTAATGCAATTCTAATGGTAACAATTGTAATGTAAGTGTGTAAGTGTGTGCGTGCAAAATAAAGAAACAAAAAATAAACAGAAAATATATAGAAAATGTTGGTGTTTTAATTGATTCACGTGCTTCTGTCAAAATAACATTACATTTGACCAAGTGTACTATCGATGTCTTTCAGTAGCCATTATTGTTGGAATCAAGTCCAAAGTAGAGTGAGGGAAAAGGGTCAGCAAATGATGTCGTTGATATTGTATAGAGCAAGTTACTCTATAGACAACGAATGTAATTATCTAGCTTATAATGTGATAATAAAGATGATAGACAACAAAACTATGCTTCTAATACTTTCCCTTTCGGCTGTATGGATTAGCTACTCTATGCTCGTCCTTCTATTCTTTTTTTTTTTAAAACACGCCAAGATGGTATGCACCATTCTGGTTCATATCAAGTGTATTGATATAAATGGCTGCTCTCATTCATTCATAGGCACATTCTCAGTCAAACCTGATCCTAAGAGAGGATACTATTCATTAAACAAGATAGTATTACAATTAAAAAAAAAAAGACTGGGCCAGATGACTCTAATCATACTTTTCCTTGTTCAAGACAAAGGGTGCTCGTTACTTGTCTCACAATTACTTGATTTCATTGTATGTCAATGGAGGTTCATTATAAAATATTCAGTCATATTGCGACATCAATTCTAAAAAAAAAAAAGTACCATTAATCTTTGAGAGCACAAGAGTCAATTTTCGATATCTCCAATATGTAATGGTCACTAAGCACATCCACTTTTAGTTAATATTTTCCTCATATTATTGAAATAAATTTTTATTAGCACCCCAAACTTATTGTGGGATCTAGCGTCAAAATGTACGACTGTGATGTACATGTAAAATGAATACGACCTTACTTTAACTTTTAGTGTAGAGTATGATCCCATAAATATGCTTAGTTATTCCTTAAAACGGTGGTCTATGTAAGTCAAATATAGTAATCGAGTCAATATCTAATAACTCTAAAATTCATTTATTAAGTTACTTTTAGTAGTTGTTGTAGCCATATTTTCCGATACACATTATTGCAGAACAAACAACATTGAGAAACAAAGGACCAATAAAAAATATAGAGCAAGATAGCAATGTTCAACGAGCTAGCAAACAATGACACCAAATCCTTGTCCATTTTTAAAATAGAGGTGAATTCTTTATTAATTTAAAAGCTGATTTTGTACTTATTAAAAAAAAGACAAAGACATAGTGTTAGTTTCGATGGTTCATTTATATTTCTAATGTCACAAAGGGGGCAAAAGCATCTTGCAACTCAAGATCTGAATGATTGTAAATGTCACATTATACGAAAACAAACAGTAGCTATGGTATGGAATGAGAAAACCTTATTCTTGAAGTGGCTCATTTAAAATAGCATTTTCTTTACTTTTCTATAATAGTATACGTAAAGTCGTTGTATTTCCAATTCACTTGATGAACCCAAATGGTATCAATGGTAGATAGTTAAAAAGTTTATTTGGGTTTAAGAATCCGATTTTTCTGGAAAGCAACCAGACAGATTAGTTGAATGACATATGTCATGTTTATTTTCTGACAGATGTATGATTTCCTCATCGTGCTTTTTAATGTGGCTATATGCCTCTTTGTTATTACTGTTGCTGCTTTGTTATTCATAATATTCGTAAAAGAACACCCTTCTTTCTTTCCTGCCTTCAGTTTAGGGACAAACGAATCACTGAGTGAAGATGTATATAATAGGTCATATATCTTTTTATAGATCATAATACATACTGTAGGATGCAAACAAATGAACTGCACAAAGCACCTATCACGTTTATTTTTGATCGAGATATTTTAAGAAAAAGCTTATTCTTTATACAATTATTAAATCATCATGGCTTTTTTCCCATGGTTATTTATCATGAAAAGTAATTATGTTCCATAAACGCTTATTAATTAGTACACAGAAAGAAATATATACATATTACTTAATATGGAATAAATATAAATTATGCATTACAGCATTTGATGCTTAATAGTTTATAATAAAAGATACACATGCGTTCAAGTTCTTAATAATTATATGATACTCTCTTCTTTGATAATCTATCAGTAAACAATGGTTATATCAAAACTATTTTAGTAAAAAGATGATTGTAGTTATATCATCTGATGTAAAATAGTCCTTTATATCACATTTCATCGTTAAAATTAATTTATAAAACAACCCAATGAGAAAAAAACCTGTGTTAAAGTTTTTTTTTTAAAGTTGAAGTAAACTTTTAGATCAGACGTGATGCAAATAGAAAAACGCGCGAATCTTTTTTGGTAAGTTAAACATAAATATTTTTATTTATACTAAACCAAAAAAAAAGAAGAACCAGCAATATAACTGATTTGCGCACTAAAGTTTTATGATTTACCTTAATCACACAGACATCGTTGACTAACATTTTTATTTTTATTATTATTATTATTATTATTATTATTATTTGTGATCCCCATTTCATCATATGCTTTAAAAGAAAATATCAAACATTTATAATATCATAATTTGACTATTTGAACGATGTTATTAAAAAAAAAAGAGAGGGAGGAGTCTATCATGTTTCATATTGAATCCCTGAAGTAACGGGATATGCTAGTAGCAATGTTATTTCTTACTGAACGAAAGTATAAGCAAGGAATAGTAAAGTGAGATGTACTCTTTATTGTAAAATAACTTATTAAAATGCTGAGATCAATTTCAAAAATGAACTTGAAACATACTTTAGGCTTATTTGGATTAAGTGTGAAAAATGAAAACTTTAGTCAACATGGTACAGGAGTAACTAAAAGCAATAGTAAAG
>VCJG01002598.1:36308-48091 GCA_024140375.1 Backusella westeae | reverse complement strand
TTTTTTTTTAAAAAAAACAAGACTATACAAAGAAAAAGAGAATGAAATAATGATAAAGAAAGAAATATAATAATAGTTTTATAGATACAAAATAACAAGTGGAATATATAAACAGATTATCCTAAAAACAAAACAAAACAAAAAAAAAAAACCAGGCAAATGCTTTTTGTGTTTGAGAATAGAGAAAGGAGAAAATTGGTGGGGAGTTAAAAATAAGTTATTGACGGTGTGGTATAATGTGTTTTCGGATATTCACAATGACGGACTCTGAGCATAATACTAGTAATTGCCAAATGTACATGATATAGGCAAATGTACAAGCCCAAAAACTATTGCTAGATGAGCCACTTTCAGGAGAAGTGTTTTGAGCCGAAGCTATCGCCATTTCTTCGTCGTAATGACTGGCATATGCATCTGATAGGTCCAAAATAGCTGCCATTGTGCTTTTTACAACTTGTACTACTCCTTGGTTGTAAACGACGGGCTTAAAGATGAGGGTATTTCCATTCGCAGTATTCCCTTGTTGTATAGCGCCATAATGCTTAACAGATGGAGATATTGAAGGGGAAGGAAGAGGAGAGGATGAAGACGGTGATGATAGGATATCAGCCAGAGATTGGTACGACATAATGGAAGGCGTCATGCGCGGCACTTCTGCAGATTTGTGGCTCAAAAAGGAAGAAGACCGAGTCATTGGTGCCTCTTCAAGCTCTTTGTATATTATTTCATTCTCTGTTGATGTTGGTTCATACAAGTGTTCAAAATTGAAAGTGGATAATTCTCCTGAACGTCTCTTGTTATAATCAATGTCATCATTGTTATCATCATAGTCATTATCGTCGTCGTCGTCGTAGGCTTCATCGTCGGTATATTCAAAATCGTCGTATTCTTCCTCTTCTTCATCATCTTCATCATCATCATAATCTTGAAAGTCTTGTTCAATTTCGTTTTCACCTTCACTACTACTACTGCTGCTGCTGCTACTGGTAAATTGCTGATCATTTGACAGATAACTGGTAAGCAAGTCTTCTGACATGTCAATGACATGATTGTCATTTGTATCGTGAAGTGATATATGATGTACATTGTCAGATATGAGATTATGATTTGGGTTCATTGTTTCATTGACGTCGAAGCCGCTTAAACTACGAGGGCGGCGCTGATTTTCTATCCAACTGTTTTCATTCAATAGTGCGCTTTCATTGAAAGAATCATAGTAGTTGTTTAATTTATCTTCTTTTTCGGTCATATAAGACGTTGCTGTATCTGAAGGATGTGATTGCGGAGGAGTTGGAGGAGGAGAAGCTGATAACATGAGACTGTTTTGCACATCATAACTGGCTGAAAGTGGGACAAATTGGCCAGCTTGGTTTGATTCAGGACAAGGACTCAGACTATAAAATTCACTATCGTCACTTTCTTCCCAGTCAAATTCAAGCTGATCACTATTTTCGGGTGGGACAAATGGAGGGGTGAACATAAAATCATCTCCAGACAATAGGACAGAGGGTCGCACAGGTGTGATGCCGAGTAGTGTTTGTTGTGATTTGCTGTATATACTGTGTAAGTGCCAATTTTCTAGAAACGAATATGATGTTTTACGTCTTGATGATTCAGGGCAGCTTTGTCTGCTGAATTTATTGATAGTGGCATAGAATGCACGATTTGCAATTTCAAAGTTGGAGTCATAGTAGTCTGGGTATTCATCGTCTAGCAATCCAGGCGTATTTAGATGCTGACCAAGAAAATAAAAATCTTCATCTTCGTCTTCATGATAGTCTTTTACCGCACGGAAATTTTTGATTTTATTATTATTGTTGTTGTTTTCTTCTTCTGGAATAATGTCATGACAAACATTTGGTGGAAAATAATCAGGTACGTTGTTAATCTTATTATTATTATTGTTGTTGTTGTTTTTATTAAAAGTGTCGTCTTGTACAAATAACATAATCTGTTAATTTAAAATAATAAACATTTATGGTTAACAAACAAATAGTACCTTTTTTTTAATATTATATTTTTTAAAATATTATCCTTATTAGTGTCATTGTTCCATACTTACAAGTAATAAGTAGTAATAATAATGGATACAAAAGCAAGATTTAATATGTACTAGGTATATGTATAAAATACAGCAATAAGTTGGAATATAGTAATAATTTATATAAAAAGGATTTCTTTTTTATGAAGAAAGAAAATCGAAAGAAATAGAGAGAGCAAGAAGAGAAAGAACAAGAAGAAGAAGAGAAACAAACTGTTAAAATGCTATATAAGTTATCTTTTTTTTTTTAAAAAAATAAAAAAAAAAGAAAAAACTCCTCCAAGTTAAGCATGACCTTTTAAAATTTTAATAACTAACCCAACGATTGCAATTCTTTTAATTCTGTGAAACGTAAAATCCATTAGCCTTATAATTTACTTATGTAGAACATACTTTATCTATTTCGTGACCTTTCTCCTTTGATGTCCAAAATGTGCACGATAATAGTAAGGTGTTTACCCTTGCGGAGCTCTTTAAGTCTCTGAAAATGAAACGGATAGAAACAATAATAACAATAACAACAACACTTCTCCTTTTCATTAGTATCAATAAGAGTTACTAAATAACTGTTTATTACAATAATAAATGTATTATTATCATGGGAATAGTCCGTTCTTCATTTCTGATCGACGATCTGTTTTGCATATAGTCGTTTCAGGAAAAATAAAAATAATAGAATTGTATAACAAGACGAAAAGCATCTTTTTTAGTTTCTTTTTTGACGTCGGAGTGAACGCCCTGTTTTTGCTCCTGTTGTTGTTTTTGTTGATGTTGTTGCTTGTAATACACACGAAATGTTTCTGAAGATTAATGGGCGGAACTTCTCCTATTGGCTTAAAAATCGATTTGATTTTTCTTCCTCCTCTCATTAATTGTAATTAAAAAAAAATCGTCAGATTTATGGTGGAATCCATTCATTGCTGTCAAATAGTAATGTAGAAACTAATATATGTGTGTACAACCGTAATTGCTCTTTGTCTATTTAAGTATAAAGTAGTTGAAAATTGTGTATGCTAATCATTGAAAGGCCATTAAACGTAAAAAGTGGTGACTTGATAAAAAAATCAAAACAAAAAAGTCACAATAACAAATGCACACAATAACAGGAGTAAACAAAACACGCGAAACTTCTCTTTTCAATAAAAAAAATGCCCAGAGCAACTACTTTATTAGCAGGTCTTTTAGCTGCTACAGCCATTACATATCAATCTCGTATTAATCTTGTCACCAACACTGCTAATGTACAAAAGCAGATCGATGAAGCGAAATTAAAAGCAGATCAGCTTACAACCAAACCAACTGATCGCATTACACGACTTTCACTCAGTCGACCTACCAGCTCCGTCGAAAAGTTTATTGATAATAGTAAACATTATTATAAAGGCCGCCTTGTACCTTCAGGTAAAAAAAAAATGTGCATATTTTTACAGGTGATTTTTTTATTTATTAATGTATTATATATTTGATAGTGAAGGAGTCATGGAATGCCCAAGTAGCACAAGCTGCCTCTGCTGTCATTCAGTCGAATATACCTACCAGAGTTGGTTACTTTATACTTAGAAATGTATTTGGACATATATCAGATTAGAGTAATAGAGGAAAAAGAGAAATCATCAATATAGTATATTATTATCATTATTCGTTATTTGACAACGATGTATAAAAGCTTGTCTATTTCAAACAACGATACCTTTTTTTTAAACGAGATGTCAAATGTAACCATGTCATGGAAAAGTGTAGAAGATGACCAAAATAGGAGTTATATCCAAATTATTTACTTATTATTTGACAACTTTAAATATAATTAAGGTCGTGTGCTCATGAGCAAGGAGGGAGTTTAACATTCTTCATAAACAATAATAAAATAATTATTATTGTATTCAAACCTTCTTTTTTTTGTGGGGTCAGAGAGTGCAAGAGACAGGTACACGCATACATTAGAAGTACAAAAATCAACAGCTGATAATCTGATTATAAGAGGCGACATATTTTCTCTCTCTCTCTCTCTCTCTCTCTTATTATTATTATTAAAAATAAGAACTATACTAAAATGCAGGGTTTTATTTTTAATACCACATCAGCTGATAGGGCGAATTGTAAGGAGGAACTCTACATAATAATAGTAACTTACAAACCAATGGAATGAAATGTGTACATATTAATTTGAGAAAGGAGTATATCAACAACTTTACACCAAAAATAGAAATATTCATTTTTTCTATCAGAAACGAGCCCAGCATAGTCAGGGCGGAATAAATGTCAACAAGGAAAAAAAAAGTTCAACTCAATACAGAAAACTAAGCCAGTCTGTGATAAATATGGTCAAGCATCAGGTGAATAAGTGTGTGTGTGTGTGTGTGTGGCAAAGTGGATGTGCTATTTGTAATAAAAGCACCAATATTTGTTATTGCTATTTTTATTAGATGTTTGTTTTCTTTTGGGATCAGCATTATGCTTCGTCTGTGAAAATAAAACAGTAGTAAATATTCGATAAAGTTAACCATATCATGGACAAATACGAAATCGAACGTATTTATTCCTCCTGTTATGTGTGTGTAATAGTGTTGTTTTCTTCTTTATTTATACAGAATAATGCCATGTGTGCCGAAATGTCAATTCTATACTCTTGTATTGCATTCAAACATGAAGGGCTAAAAATAATAAAAAAGTAGATAAAAACCTTATTTTATATTTTGAAGCGTCATTGAGAACTTTGTATTACAGAACTTTTAAACAAACGAGAAAAAAATAACCTTTTGTAAGCAAATGTTTGGTTAAAACAAGATTCACCTCCGTTATCCCCTTGTGGTAAATGACAAGTACGTTAAAGTCACTAGTGTTTCTGTTATTTCAACTCATTCTGATAAAAAGAAATGCGCTTTTCTCTCTTGGTTTCGGCGATCGATATGAAAAATTACTTGATAAATCCATGAGTATGAGCACTTTGTGTAATAGTGAGCTCTACTTTGCCATAATTGGTATTCTTGTAGCGACATATCGATTTTGTGTAAATCTTTTTCAGCCATGCTGGTGTTATTTTGAAAAGAATGGAGTAGAAAAAAAGGGGCGTTGGTTAAATATATCTTAAAGTTTAGCCATATTCATGTCTCTTTCATCATCCTGTGGACAAACATTTACTAATTTTATTTCGCCTCCTATTATTCGGCGCTTATCAATTTTGATCTACTGTTTATTTTGTAAAGCTTCTCTTATGCTGTAGAATGGATACAGAATATTTTGATTCTGTTTTACATGTAGCACTATGTTGAGTTCAATACTCCATTTTTAAGTTGCTGGAGATATCCCTCATTTTAGTTGGTACAGAATAGGAAGAAATGTATATGGAATAACAAACTCAAAAGGCATTCCGATTTCTGGGTTAAACTGTGTGCTCTCTTTGAAGTCAGTTGGAGTCGGATTTAAAAGAGAAATGTCTTGGACGTTACGGATGTTTAAATGAGCAGAAAAACTTGTTTTCAACTTTTTATCATATCTGCACTTTCTTTTTAAAAGGACACAAGAGCATGCTTGTGACATATTGTCATTATCACTAAAGTGCTTCCTTGACATTTGCACGGTCAATGAAATCACAAAAATTGATATCAACGATGGACTGGAATTATTCAAATTTGGCATTCTTTAGAATAAGAGAAATCAATACTTTACAAAAAGGATATATTTTTATTACTTTTACAAGTAAAAAAAGAAAGAAAGAAAAAGAAAAGAAGGAGGGGTGATATTTAAGCGTGTTTTATGATTGATACAGTATAGTTAGTGTAATAAGTGATAGTGTTGTAATAATATATCGAGGGTCTATAATAATATATATATATATATAATAAATATAATAATAATAATCGTTCCTTTAAACTTCAAGGACTTTGGAAGCAGCCTTTCTCAAACGATTCATAACTGCCATGCCTTCTCTATCCTCTGAAACGCCCTGAACAAAAATGACATCTACGGTTCTATTATCCAAATCACGCAATCCTCTAAATACGCCTCTAGCTACCTCTTCGGGATGTGCTTGACGTCCCATTTGTAATGAAATATATTCAACCTCGTTTTCAGTTTCGCTCGTCTCCCATACATAGTCTTTTTCTTCTTCGGCCACTGTGCGCAAAATACCGACTTTAGAAATGCCCACACCAGTTGATTGGATTGATTTCAACTGCTCTCTCCAAGTAGCTTCAAACCGTTCATCAAATCCGTCGCTGTTACTCACTTTACTGTCGATCAAAATAACCATGGCCTCGGGTGAATAATGGCGGTATTTCATTCCTGGCGTTGTAGGTGCCATTTCCAAATCCTTGTCCACAAAGTCCTTTCTATAAACCTGAAGACCTTCCATGCCAGGCGATTGCTTGAGATCCTCATAAGTCAAGCCGCCGGGTCTTAAAATGGCAGGCGGTGTGCGCAGTCCATCAAGCACAGTACTCTCCACGCCCACATCGCAGGCACCGCCATCCAAAATAAATGGGATTTTACCCTCCAGATCGTGGTACACATGACTGGCCAATGTGGGTGATGGTTTGCCCGAAGAATTGGCAGATGGTGCAGCCAATGGAAAACCGCAGGCATCAATCAACCCTCTTGCCACTGGATGAGAGGGGAAGCGGACGGCCACCGTGGGGTGACCGCATGTTACTGAAGAGGGAATCAGCGAGGATGCGGGCAATATAATAGTCAAGGGACCAGGCCAGTGTTTACGAATAATGGGCAAATAGACCTGGGGGACCGTGTTATTGGGTAAAATCGACTTGAGCATGTCAATGGAAGAGACATGTACAATCAAGGGGTTGTCTTGAGGTCTGTTCTTTGCTGCAAAGATTTTGGACACAGCGTCTGCGGATAATGCGTTGGCTGCTAGCCCATACACGGTCTCTGTGGGTATACCAACGGCCTCCCCTTTCTTTAGCCAAGCTACCGCTTTCTGAATGGCGGACTGATCGTGCCCATTAGTCAGCACAGCTTTACCATTTTGATCAGGGAAATCATCGTTGGATTTGGTAAAGCTAAAGTTGGCTGCATTTAATTTCACAACTTCTGTCTGCATCGTTTTTGTTATACTCGTGAAGAAGCGACGTTGAAAAGGTAAAGTAGCTTGAAAGTAATACTTCATCATTTTTTTATACTGTGTGACAAAAAAATTGTTAAAAAAAAACTTAATTGAGAGCTATTTTTTGACGCTCCGATCTTTATTAAAAGCCTCTTTTTTTCTTGTTCTGAAATCTTCGGAAACTGACGTTTTCTAGAACTAAAATGCCATTGGAGGACAAGTTATCATATCGTCCCTGATGATGTCGGAAATCATCATTTTTTGAGTGTCAAGCAATATCCTGCTATGAATAACTCCCATAAATACACCCGTTGATGTTACTGACGCTTCCTTGGAAAGATTTGGTGTACGAAGAAAATGATGAAATTATCAAAGACCCACTGTATTGCCAAAAATTATGGATGGATCGAATTCATCAATGTGCAGAGCTGCTTAAACATTCTTTATATTTACATGGCCCACAGCGAGTGTGTTATAATCTAATGACCGAACATTTATCTAAATATTGACACTCAAGCTGAAATAAATACACTCTATCTTTATTAGCATCCATTTGCATTAATTCTTCTTGTAAGGAACGGTATTTCTTTTTTAATACTCGCTGGATTGGGTAGTAGTGGCAACTAGACTGAGCAATGGGGAGCCTACAATGTAATGTTTTCTCTGACAAGGTCAACCTGCAACGAGTGACATGGTTAAAGGATGTTATTTACTCCAAGTAGTGAAGTGAATAACTTGTCACACTTATTGGGAACATCGGTGCAATGATCAATGACACATGCTTAATAACAAAGCAAAAATGCATTAATTCTGGTCGAAAATTAGAGGAGACAGAAATTATTGAGGGAGAAATAACACGGAAGAAAAGTAAACACTAATAATACCTTGTAGCAAAATGCCTTTTTATTCGAATTCCTCTCCCTTCTTTTCTATTTTATTCCATATTTTTACTGATTCTTTATATATATCTTTTTTTATATCTTTTTTTTTAAAAAAAAAGAAAACATGCTAAAGGTCCACGAATTTGTCATTGTTTACTTTGTTGGTGGACTAACCTTTGTACCATTACTACTTTATATCATCTTTATATTCGTTTCAACATCTCCGGTGAGAGCAAAGACCCCAGCTACATTTGAAAAGGACAAGCCAAGCAAACAAATTTCAGAAAAAAGCGGATGGATTAGATTATCAAGTAGTTATAAACCCAAAGGCTCAGAATCGAATATGGCGGTACTGATGTCTGGCATCCAATCATATGTTCAAGGCTCAAAGCGTCAAAAAGGACTCGTTTATGCTCAATTAAAATGCAATGCACTTTTTATCTACGAGTCGAATCCAGAGGATCAGGAACAACAAACAGATTGTAAACTTATCATTCCTGTACACAATTATACTATATCTCTGTATCCTGAAAAAAGTGGCGAACAAGACGTGTTTGGAAAAGAAACTAGTATACATCTTTCACCCAAAACAAACCTCAATACAGATAGTACCAAATTAGAAATTCATGACGGCGATCGATTGGATAGCTATCCATCGGCATTTAATACGAATGAATTTTATATAAACTGCTCACGCCCAATCGACAAGGAAGATTGGTATTTTGGCCTATTGATTGCGAAGGATATGATGGAAGAATCTCCTAATGTTGCACATGTAGAAATGATGGATAAGACACATTTTTGTATGTCTGCCATAGAAAAACTTATCGTTGCCATTCATCAAGATGAAGACTATCGTCAGGTTCAATGGTTAAATGCCATCCTAGGCCGAATATTTCTGGGATTATACAAGACTGATGAAATAAAGGAATACCTTCAAGATAAGATATTAAAAAAGATAAAAAATGTTAAACTGCCCAGCTTTCTAGGTGAAATAGTAGTCCAGAGTATTGCCATTGGTGATTCCATTCCACTTGTAACACAACCAAAGCTCCTGTCCCTGACTCCAGAAGGTGATCTCTTAGCAGAAGCTACTGTGGATTACACGGGGGGTCTTGGAGTGGTCATCCAGACAGATTTCAACTTTTCTTATTCGTCACTAATGAAGCCAATCCGCGTACCTCTTGTTCTATCGGTCACACTGAAAAGTATGGCAGGGAAGCTGCTATTAAAAGTAAAGCCACCACCGACCAATCGATTCTGGGTTGGATTTTATCAGATGCCGCAGATGGAGTGGGAAGTTGCCCCTATTGTTTCTGATAAACAAATTCGTTTCTCTATGGTAACCAACGCAATTCAATCTAAGATTCGCGAGTTTATTGCGGAAAATATTGTGCTACCTAATATGGATGATTTCCCTTTCTTTTCTTGTACAGGGAAGGGAGGTGTGTTTGGTTTGCGAGTCCCTAAACCCAGCCCACCAGAAACGCAGCAGCAGGATATACTGCCAAAGCGAAGCGACTCGGTTCAGAATATCATTTCTATTACTGATGATGCGGCTAAAAAGAAACAAATACCAGATGCAGCTAAAATACTTGAAAAAGATGAATGTTCAAATGCTTTGTTACAGCCACATTCTTTATCTGCATGCGGAACGGAATCTATAAATGTAGATGAACCAGAAATCATAAATTGCCAAATCAATCATTTTTTGACTCCTAACCCATTTTCTCCTGGAATTAACCATCTTGGCGCACGTGGCTATTCTAGTCCAGAGCTGTCAGAATCCGATCCAAGCAAGCCACCGTCATTCGAGTTATCCAATGAATTAAATGATCAAACTGTGTTGACTGATGATGGTTCAAGTGTATCCTCTCCATTTTTTTCCTCGGATCAAATCAGCAGTGACCTTTCTCCAAGTATAGGATTACGAAAAAGACATTTGCCTTTATCTAGAGGGCCTTCTCTTGTATCTAGTTTAACTGAAGAGCAATTACAAAGAAATCATTCCTATCATGACTCCGAATCAAAGTTACAAATCGATAGTCAGGAACCACTAATCATTTCAATGGCGAGCCATTATTCAGAAAATGATCTCTATACTTATACGAAGGACTCTATAGATCTAAAAGGAAGAGAAAGAAACATGTCGTCAACTTGTTCATCGTCTTCTTCAATAACTACCGCCACTTCAAAGTCTGCAACCACTGCATTTGGGAAATCAAGTCTCTTTTTTAAATTCGGCAACAACAACAATAACAGCGCAAAACAACATGAAAAGAAGTCTGATGCGCGCAAATCCATTTTTTTGAACACAAAAAAAGATGAAATTTATTCATTAGCTAACAACATATTTAAAAAGACAAAACCAACAAAAAACTTGAGGAAAGAAGGTGGTGAAAACAGCAAAGGTAGATCGGAGGAGCAAACGCAATTAAAGATATCACCTTTCCCGCCACCACTTCCACCGCCTCGCAAAAGTAATAACCCAGCACGCCAAACCACTTTAGTAGGATCTGACAACTGTGTATTATCGGACGAGCATATTTCCACAAAAACTTTTCCATCCAACGAAGAATATACCGAGTCCTGTTGTTAGTAAACTTAACGTATCCGACAATGACGAGTCAAATCTACTTGAACCATTCATCCTATCTTCGTCGTCGTCTCCTCCTCCTTATCACCAGAGAATCGACAATTTCTCATTTGCTTAGCTTCTTTTTAATAAACCAATAAAGCTTTTTATTAATTAATATATTCAATGGACAATCGAAAAAGAAAAAAGAAAAAAAATCACGTGGAGAAATCAAGAAAAAAAAATCACATTTTAAAAAGGGGATTTCCCTTGGTTAATTTATTTTTCATCTTCTTTTTCACTTACTTTTTATAATACTAGCATAAACCTAATACGCCTAATACAACCATCGTAAATAATAACACTAATAACAATAAAAAACACAAACATACATACATAATTATGAATTCTGTACTTTGCGAATCAGTGGAAGCCAACGATGAGCTATTTTACATAAACACCAACAACAAAACTACGAATGCGTTGTTTGATTACAACAATATGGAAGATCTCTACGGTGGAGGCAGGTGTTTAGACCGCTTGTCAGAATGCTCCAGTGAGGAAGAGGAGTTTGACTACACAATGCTCCCACTTCACGCACCGCCACCCTCGCCTCAAGAGACGCCCATGTTGGATATGATATTTAGTAGCCAATTAACGTCGTCACTGGAGCAAGTTATCTCTAATAATAATAGTCATTATCATCATCATAATAATAACGAAGAACAACAAATCATCTGTACATCACCCACGGCAACCGCACCAAGAGAAATATATTCTGACCCAATGAAACATGCTCAGACACTTGACAAATTACTGCGCAGAACCCACCATCAACAGCAAGGAAGTCATATAAGAAAGAGCTCTTCTTCAAGTCATCATATCGTACCCATACACACTCGTTCCAAATCATCTGACTTTGCCCATCACAAACGCTCTTACTCTAACTCTAGCAGTAAGCCCACCTCTCCCATAAAAGAAGAATTTTTTGCATCCTTCAGACAAAGCAGCGCTGACAGCGAGAATAAGAGACTCTCTTGGTATGCGAGGGCGAGAAAACAAAAGCTAGAAAACATTGCCAAAGCAGCTGACATAGCAGAAAAGTTAAAAAAGGCTTTGGAGGACCACATTGTTGATGAGAAAACAAAGACGTTGATCACCGAATTACAGGATATGGGGCTTTAAATCTCCACACTCTTTCCCTCTGTCCTTTTGGCCTCTCTGTCC
>VCJG01002598.1:17171-30377 GCA_024140375.1 Backusella westeae | reverse complement strand
ATTTTTTTTTTTTTTTTTTTTTTTTCCTTGGATATTCGTATAAAGGTTGCATATTCATTTAATATTTATAATAAATGACTAGCCGATATTATGGGAGCTGGTCAAGATAGTACAGAAACTTCGTTGGGATGGTCATTTGCTATTTTATGTAATCACCCAGAGGTTCAGACCAAGATGCAAGAGGAGATTGATGGTTTTATCAAGAAAAACGGAAGAGCACCCTCTTTCGATGATAGAGATGCATTGCCTTACTTAATATCAACTATCAAAGAATGTTTGAGATTCCGTCCTCCTACTTCATTCGGTGCACCACATATTATTTCAAAAGATGTGGAGGTGAATGGTTACTTTATTCCTGAAGGAACCACTGTTGTGACTACTATGGAATCATTGCATTTCAACGAAAGTGTATATAAAAACTCTGATAAATTCATGCCCGAGAGATTCATGGATAACACAAGGACAATGACTTCTTCTGCAAATGGAAGAATCGCTGAAAGAGATCATTATAACTTTGGCTGGGGAAGACGTATTTGTCCTGGTATATATATGGTAACGTTTTTTATTTATTTCTTTTTATGAATTGATTTATATTAATGCCCTATTGTCTCTTCATTTGCTTTGTAGGCTGAAGTTGAACTATTCTGTATGTTTGTCCAGCTCTTTGGAAGATGTACTATTGAACCTATTAGTGGCTCTAAGGGAAATAAGGTCTACCCTGATCTTCATACAATGGAGAACGCTGGTATTATCGTCGCTCCAGGAACATACCAAGTTAAATTCACCAAGAGATCCAGTTCTTTATTATAATACATTCATTTTATATGATAATATATCATCATGTTATATGCTTATCTGTCATTCTATTATTTTTAAATAAAAAAATATTTATTTAGATTATTTTCAGTCAGGAGTGTTGATAAATTATCAGTTTTGAACTCTAGTTCAAAGTGAATGAAAGGCATCATCTTCAATAGGATTACGTTGAATCATTGATTTTTTTATTACATTTATTTTATCTCTCAGGATTTAGAAATGATGCTAATATTTATGTGAAAAATAGGAAGAACAAGAGGAGAGAAGAGAGAGCAAAGAGAAAGTATGATAATCAAGCTGATAAGCAATTATATGTGTTTGTGTATGTATAAGGAATTTTTTTAATTTAGACTATTAATAAAGCTATCAATGTTATACTCCTCTTCGTAATCTTTTTCGTCCCAAAGATTCTCTAAATTCTCCAAAACAGCCTTTGCCTGACCCAACCCTTCGGCAGAACCATCTGCCATTGGTTTCTTTTTAGTGGTATCCTTCTCCTTGCCATTGCTGACATTGAATAGGTCGAGGATTTGGTCTGTATCCATGCTGTGTAATCCAGAGTTTTGTTGATTAACAACAGTATTTGCAATGTTGAGCTTGAATTTTTGTAAACCCATGATTTTCTCTTCAAGTGTACCACGGGTAATTAATCTATATACATTCACCACCTTCTTTTGTCCAATACGGTGGGCACGATCCATAGCCTGTAGATCTTTCATGGGATTCCAATCATGCTCGACAAAAATAACAGTATCAGCACCTGTCAAATTAAGACCAAGTCCACCAACATGTGTTGTAAGTAATAAAACATCGATGGAAGGGTCGGCATTGAATTTTTGAACCATATCATGACGCTTATTAGAATCTACAGAGCCATCCATTCGTAAATAACTGACTGTGGGCATCAGCTTTTTAAATAAATCGTTTTCAATAATATCCAACATTGGCTTTAGCTGACAAAAGATTAATGCACGATGTTGGCTTACAGCACCGACAGCCATTGCGGCTGGATCAGATTCAGATTCTGTATTAGTAACCCCAATGCCACACTCACCTAATAGTTGTCTAAATTGAAATGAATAAGTATTGAGATTATTTCTATAAATCGGCCCTTTCTTTGCTTTTAATTACTTACTTTAAGGCAAGTAACTTTGGTGCGTTTGCAATATCATGCAAGGATGTATTTGTCTTTTGTAAAAAGTTTTGGACCTTTGCATAGTTTGGATATTTATCGTTTGTCACAAGCAATGGATGGTTACATAATCTACGTAGATATTGAAGGGCCTGGAATATATGGGTTGCACCCTTGCCAGTATTTTCAGTACCGAGGTCTTGTTCCACTGAACTTTTAACTTGTGATTTTGCAAATTCATCATATAATGTTTTCTATAATGTATAAAATCAGTCGTTAAAATTACACCCCCTCCAAAAGATGTTTGTCACTTTACCTGTAAGTCGCTAAGTTCGCAATAATAATCTTGTATAATCTTGGGTGGCAGATCATGTAACACATCTTCTTTCAAGCGACGCAGCAAGAAAGGAAGGACTTGCTTATGTAATGCTTCCAGTGCAAGTGCACCCGCCTCCTGCTCTTTAGAAGAACTTTTACTGTCTCTACTTGCAAGAATGGGTTTACCAAATCTTTCATTAAATATTTTTTCGGAACCAAGGAAACCGGGCATTAAGAAGTCGAAAAGTGACCATAATTCAAGTACATTGTTCTAAAAATGTAAATTTATGAGATTAAAAGTAGAGAGGTAGGATTTTTTTCTCTTGTTCTTACCTGAATAGGAGTACCGGATAAAATAAGGCGATGGTTCGACTTTACGGTTTTGATTGCTTTTGTAATCTTTGTTTTTCCATTTTTGATGATATGACCTTCATCAAGAATACAATAGTTCCAATTGATAGTAGAAAGCTCATCAATGTCATTGCGAATGATATCATACGACATGATAATAATATCATGCTTCATAATAGAAGAGCGTAATCTAAGTTAAATCATAATTATTAACATGTCTGGATTTAGAATCATCATCATCCAGTAATTACCTTTTTCGTTCAGCAGGTCCACCAGTATAGAGAAGTGGTTTGAGATTCTCGGAATAATTTAATATTTCATGATACCAATGGCCCGTCAAAGTAGGGGGACAAATAACAAGTGAGGGACAAACTGCCCATTCCGGTGATTTCGTTTCTGCAAACTTTTGAGCACGTTTATAATGATCACCAGCAAGAATACAAATAGACTGTAATGTTTTTCCTAAACCCATGTCTAAAAAAAAAGCAATATATTCGATCAATAACCAGATGCAATTCTATATATCTATATAAAGACTTACCATCACAAAGGATACCATGTAAATGAAACTTATTAAGGAATGCAAGCCAGTTGACACCTTCCTGTTGGTATTTTCGAAGCTCTGCATTAATTTTGACAGGGATTTCGTAGTTTTCCACTTTGGAGCTATCCACCAGCTGAGATAAGAAGCGACGTTCCTCATCACGATGTGTTAGCATTTCGGCAGACATACCTGGAGGATCGGGAATACCTGCCTCCAAAGGCACCAACTTGATCAAAAGAGCAAAACAATTGGTACATACCAAGCGCACAGCTTCATCCGCATCACTCATACGACCCAAGATGGGAACAATTAAGAAAATGGTATAGGGTAAAATCTTGGTGTCTAGTAGCTGTACCAGATGATAAACAAGTTCGGAAGCACCTTGGCGATGGAATGAATTGTGAGGGTTACTGAGTTGAGGGAGCACATTATCTACAATTAAATGCATAGTCTTTGCAGTAATAACGTTGGCAATGGTGGCAAGACAGCGTGAACTGACATTACGAATCACGGCATAGCAGGACTGAAGGGCGCGACATATGTGAGGAACAATCACACTTACCTCATCCCAAAGACCCTCAGAAAGATAAGGTACAATAGTTGTTAATACAGTAAGAGAATCTATTACTTCTTGTCCCAGCGAAAAGTTGGAGCCAATCAGATTATCGGATTCATCTACACCGTTTACACCATTTGAAAGAGGGAACACCTCCATCACCTTTTGACTAATAGACTGTTTCAGCTTAGGCACAATCTGGAAGACCTTATCGCCAAACTGGTCACATAATTCACGTAGCGTGATTTCCGCACCTCGCTTCATCAATTGAGTATCCTTTTGTTCAGGAGAGACAGATTCCTTGGCTGCGCCCTTACCGGCATCCACTTTTTGGATAGATAAAATACCTGGCTTTGTTTGGTTTTCTTCCAAAAGAGGCGTCACGGTACTGTCAGAGCATACAAAGATGCATAGATTACGTACAACCTGATCATTTGGATTGGTGCGGTTAGTAGATCTAACACACAGTGCAATAAGATCGGTCAAGGTGGCTGCTGAACGTTTCTGCAATTCAAGATTTTCTTCAAACTTGATACTATTCATCACACTACGAATGACGGGGTTAAGTTTGCCAGGTAAGATACCCAATTCGACAACAGCGCCTGCGGTACTGGCATAAACATTGATTTCGATTTTTTGTTTCAAGTCTTCAAAATAGCCAATCGAAGCGACCACACGTCTTTGGCGTTCATCTAATGTGTTGATTAAAGCGGCCCTTCCTTTGCCACGTGGTAGTTGGCCCAATAGTGTTTCGAATGTATCGCCTACAATGGCAGTAGCGGTTTCAATTGTGAAGAGAGGACCCTGTTCAGGTAATGCCTCACCTGGAACAAGCGCAGGTAAAGAGGGGATGGCAGAAGGAGGCACTTTGGCTTCTATAAATGCATTTAATAAGTTCTGGCATTCACCTCGAATACGCTTCAAGACATGGACGAGTTCAAAATAAAAGCTGGTGGTGTTTGTGACAGCATTTTCTAAATTACTGATCATAGCATCAGAGAGTGACTTTGGGAAGTTGTGTGTCGTGGCCAGAATGGCTTCAGGTGGAGCATGGCTGATACAGTCAGCATTGTATCTGGCTTTTAGGACAGCCTTTGCCCATTCTTCGACGGCCATGGCGCCTAGTTGTCGTTTCAAAGCCCATTGAGAGCTCAAAAGTGTTAATAATACGTCACGATAAGACATTTCCATAGAGTCGTCAGGCCAGGTACTCATTGCCATACCCAAGGCGGTGGTACAGGCAATACGACAACGCATAACCTGTTCAGTTGTAATCAAAGACAGATCCTGGGCAATCATACCAGCATCGAGATTATGGCCCTGCTCTTCATTACTCTCGGTTATTGCACGTACAGCGCCTGTGCCGATTGTACCTGGTTTCTTGATGTTTGATTTTTTCCCATTGTCCAGTAAAGCACCACCCAAGCTGAATACACCGGCAGGCTTATAAAAGTAAGTGTTGACATCCAAAGGTTGACCAATAGGTGTCATTGTAATTTCAAACCAACTGCCCAGCCAATTCTGGGTTCCCTGTAATACTAGCTGAATATCAACCTTGCCACCAATAGTGAGATCTTTCCACACACCCAGGGTCTTTTCGAGAATGTTTACTTTTTCTTCGACAATCAAGTTTTGAAATACCAATCGATAGACACGTTCGTCCACCCACTCTGATGAAGTACCGCATTCCAAGAAGGTCAGGAGCGTGTTTAAAACGGCAACACGGACACCGGCGATGGTATGTCTGAAAAAGGGGTGTAAACGGGGGACCAATTCACCAAGGCTATGGCCACTACGCACAATATCCATCACACCAGGCTGTTCAAACATCTTTGCAATTAAATCCATCACAGCGCCTGTAGAAGCGGTCAAATCGTCCTTCAAATCAATCAGACAATCCCACAAGGTCGTGATTACATCACGCACACGATCCCGTGAACTCATACGAACGAATTCGGCGGTAATAGGCAGCAAGGTAGCGGCACTGACAGCCCGCACATCATCGTCACTATCGCGCAAGCCAAGAATAACAGCACCCGTTGTACCTTCCACGAGCATCTCGACAAGATCTTTTCTGACGGCGACCGTATACTTCAAGCCAAGTAAACCAGCATGTCGTACTTCCCAAATAGATTTTTCTTGAAAGGAAGGGTCCTCTTGGTTGATTAATTTCAATAGATTTTCGTGGACTTTCGCTACTGATTCGGGTGTCATGTACTGAAGCACAGCGCCAAGTGTTTGTGAACATGTTTCTCTAACGGGACACACAACTTGGTCTGATACAAAATCTGCAAATCGATCCAAAGCAAACACACATAAAAGTCGAATCGCCACATCTTCTAACCAAGCATTATGTAATTCTACGTTTTTGCTAGCTCCACCAGCTATGTAATATAAATTCACATAAAAAAAGAGAAGAAAAAAAAAAAGGGGGTTTAAAAAGGTTTATATTAGTTTATTTGTTTTATTGGAATCTATATTGTGTATTTTGGCATTTATAAAGGGAAAAAAAAAAAGAGTATCAAACAAATTACATTACCTCTTTTACCAGCACCATTACCATGCACCTTTAGTATACTACGAAGACCGATTCCGGCGCCATGTCTGATTTCCCACGCTGGATCGAACAGATCCATACACAAGTGTTCACAGGCCATCTTGAAAGGCCAGTCGCGTGAGGGTTTATCAAAATTGTCTGTTGATGCAGTTGGTTTCTTTGCCTCTACGACAAACTTATTGGATTGAGGCTGAGCAGTGAATTCGAATTCTATATAAAGAAAGTATTGAGCCTTTTTTATCATCATGGTCAGCTTTGTGGGGGGTTACCTTCTTTGGATTCGACTTTAATAGGTTGAGGTGTAGGCTCTGGTTTACTTTGCAAGTCCATCACACGTACTCTAAAAAAAAAAAGGGTGCTTTGTTTAACATGATAAAAAAGTGGGTTGCTGTTCACTGGCTTACTTTTCTTTCTTATTCTTCATTTTGGAGTCCAATCTCATTTTACGTTTCAATTGATTACGTTCACGTGCTGACATACCAGCCGTATTGATCTCTGCCACTGCGGGAGTCACTGGTGCTGGTGGTGCCATTTGTGTAGATGTGGAGGGTGATGGTGATGGACTGTTTGTTTTTACGGTTACTTTTTGCTTTGTGTTTGCTTCCAAATCGGCATCATTCACCAAGTCAACTATATAAGTTTTTTAAAATGAGTATAAATAGACAACTTCTTTCTTTTTCTTTCTTACCATCCATGAATTGACTTCCAAGACCTAAACGTTCTTTCAGATTGCGTCTCTGAAGTTCCAATCGTTCTTGCGGAGACATGTCTGAAAAGTCAATATCGTATTCTTTACCGGCTGATCCAAGCAACAGTTTTCCGTGTTGTAGGACAGAGGCCAAGTCGAATTGGTTGAAGCGTAGCTTATGGCTGTCTTGTTCATCATCTTCTGTACTGTCTGCTGAGTCAGGAGAGGGATCCCACTCTGGTACGTTGGAGGCAATTGCTTCCAGTGCTTGACCAGCCGCCCAGCGTGTATCCCATGCTTTACTTCTCAAGTGAACGACAACCTATTTATATTGCTGAGTATCAAATCAAGTAAACAAAAGGTTATGTTGTTTTGCGGTATTTACTCTAGAAAGCAGGTTATAAAGTTCTCCTGGATGTTGTTTTTGAATTTCGCCCAACTGTTGGGCTGCTGTACGACGAACCGCTGTAGTAGACCCCGTATCCAGCAATAGGACCAACCGATCAAGTCTATCATTATGATATAATTGTAATTTATGAGGGAAAAGGGATTATGGGAAAGCAATAAATAACAAATAAATAAAAGCACTTTTTGTTTTGTTTTTGTTTTTTTTTGTTTATTATTAGACTGGTTATTATTATTTACCTTGTGGTCATATTAAAAGGAAAGTCGAGTTAATTCTAAAAAGGTGGCTTTTATTCGCCCCTTCAATTGCAGGAATAGAAAGGTATTTTATAGTTTTTTAACATTTAAAATTAAAAAAAATTAAAACGGGATACGTCATCAATTTCAAATCACGTGAAATAATTGGTTTTTATTGGTTAAAAAAGTCTAAGTTGTATTTACACATATATTTACAAAAAGGATATATAAAATAAAATAATGATAAATGTAATTTGATCAATCAATGATTAAGATTTAGGGCAGCCATCTTCATGAGAAAATTGAGAGACATCAACACCGCATTTTGGGCAAAAATGGTAGCAAACGATTGGCTGAATGGTAGGAGAGCGCTGAAGTGACGAGAGGAGAGTCATGTTTGAGTTTTTATTTTTGCAAAATATAATAATTTAATAATAATAGGAAAGAGAGAGGTCTTTATATATAAATCAAATTTTGCTGCGGATAAAATCATTTCCAAAAATCCTAAATACGGATTTTGCCGATGTTGCCATAAGAACGGAATGTTCATTCAGCCGTATCACAAGGCACACAAGGACATGTTTCTTGGCTCTTGCTGAGCAAAAGCTTGAGTAACACCTCATAATTTCAAATTTGAGAATTTCGCGATGTGGAAAGATATCTTGAAAAAATAAACAAGCCACAATCTGTGAGTCTTCGCATTTGCTGATGATCATATACATTTTACAATTCCGACATATTCAAAAAACCAGATGAGAGATATGATTGACAGGACACCTTTTTTATATACTCTCTACACATATTTTTAATAATCATGTCTCTTCCAACTGTCGTTGTTCTTATTTCTGGCTCAGGCACCAATCTCCAGGCATTGATTGACGCCACCCAAGACGGCAGACTCAAGGCCAAGATCAGTGCGGTTATCTCCAACCGCAAAAATGCCTTTGGTCTTGAGCGTGCCAAAAAGGCCGGTATTCCCACTCAGACCTTTTCACTCAAGAAATTCAAAGATGAAAACAAGACACGCGTAGATTTCGATATCCACCTTGCCAAATCGATCCAAGAGCAGTACAAACCCGACCTTGTTATCCTTGCCGGATTTATGCATATTCTCTCTCCCGAATTCCTTTCATTCTTCAATAACAATGTCATGAATCTTCACCCAGCTCTTCCTGGACAGTTTGACGGTGCTCATGCTATTGAGCGAGCTTATGAAGCTTATCAAAAGGGTGAAATTCAGCATACAGGCATCATGGTGCACAAGGTTATTGCCGACGTTGATCGTGGTGCTGTTATTCTTAAGCGTGAGATTCCCATCAACAAAGAGGATTCCTTGGACGATCTTGAAACTCGCATTCATAAATTTGAACATGAACTTATTGTAGAAGGTGCTCAAGTGTTTTTAGATGAATTGGCTCAGAATTAAGAAAGGAAAGGAAAGCAAGAAAAAAAAAAAGGCCGTTTTTGTGTGTATATAATTATAATAAAGAGATACTTTTTTTTTAAAAAATATAATATTTATAATAGTGTGTGTATTGACAAACAGATATGAAACTACCATTTATTTTTTCCCTTTCCCTTCTTCTTCTTTGATTTTGAATTTGATGATTGTGTAGCAGGTTTTGTGGGAGTCTCTGGTGTCTTTTCGACAGGTGCTGCAGTAACAGCGGCAGGAGTGGCCTTTATACCTCCAATGTTGGCGCTGCCTGTGCCGCCAATACCTCCACCTTCTACTGCTGCACCTTGGGGTCCCTTGTTGGCAGCCTTTTTATTCTTTCCTTTCACGCGATAGGTAGATCTTTCTTGTTTGGGAATCCAGCGCTCGGGATCGGGCTTTACATTAGGACCATAACTCTTTGGCATTAAAGGTGCTCTCTTCTTTTTGTTTCTAGGCTTTTTAGCATGAATTCTAAAGAAAAAAAAAAAGTCAATACGCTTTTTCTTTTTTTTCCCGTACATCCACCATTTCATATATAAAAACACTCACGCATTTGGATCCTTCTTTACATAACCGCGCTTCACACCAGGAACAATCTTTTCCAAAGTATCCAAATCGAGATGATTTAATGCAACCTCAGGCAAAGCACTACCGTATTGCTCGGCCTTTACAGGATCCACTTCAGCATAAGCAGCAATCAAGCCTGCAATTGCCTGAGCATCGGTAGGATCTGCCTTGACAAGCTGTTCGTAATCGCTAACAGCTTCATTGAAACGACCGGTCTTGAGCTTGAAAGCGGCGGTTTGCTTGATGGTAGAAGTAGGGGCAGAAGTATTCTTAAAGTTTTTGCTGCCCTTCCACACCTCGGAAGCCTTGTCCAAGGTTTCAATGGCCTTTTCAGACTGGCCAGTTTGTTCATAGAGCCAAACAAGAAGGGCAACAATAGCTGGCTTGTAAACAAGCGCATCGTCCTTTACTGTGTCGAGGTAATTCTTCAGCGTGGTCAAAGCAGCAGCAGGCTGGGATTCCAAAAGCTGGAGCTGAATGGTAGCAAAATGAATGGCAAGTGAAGTAGGGTTTCTCTTTGCGACGGATTGCAATTCTTCTATTGCCTTGGCAGCCTTGTGCTGATGATAGGTAGCGCTGGCCAAGATGAGATAAAGGCTTTCGTTATCAGGATACTTTGAGATCAGTTTTTGGGTCTGGTCTCTGCATGCAGAGTACTTGCTGCTGTAGAGCTGCAATAATGCATCGTTCATAAGAATCACACGTTTTTGATAGTTCTTTAGTTTGGCATCGGCGTCCTTGTTGGTGGCAGCCTTTAGTTTTTGGGCAACGTCGTCCAAGTCCTTTGTCTGCTCAATAGAAACGATGTTGTTGGAAGAAACGGCTGCTACTGTGACATCACTAATACAATATTGTTGTCAGTATGGGTTGCTTATGTAATAGAGCATTGCATTTTACCTCGAGTTTACTAATGATTTGTAGATCTTGACAGCTTCCTCGGTGCGGCCTTGCAATTGATAAGTGTAGGCAAGTTGAGTAGAGATGACTGCCAATTCTTCTTCGTGTTCCTCTTGACTCATGCCGGCAGATTTATCATTGCATTGCTCTTTTATTAAGTGTAAGTCGCACGCACTCCATTTTGCTTTAATATCTCACCACTTACTTTTAGCATTTTCCAATTGTTCCTGAGCCTTCTTTACTTCTCCACGAGCCAAATAAACCGAAGCAGCATTGTATGCCACTTCATACAGATCATTGCCTTTACCCACTTCAACCTTTTCATTTGCCTCTGGATGAGAGAATAGTAATCCTGCCTGTGCTGCCAACAAATTCACCTTGACCTCGCTTGCTTCTCTATCCTGAGTGGCAGCAAGTAACTTTTCGTTGACACGCACTGACTCTTCAAATTTTCCTTGAGAGTACAACTAGATATAAAACATGATGAGCCTAAAGCTCTCCTTTGCCATCATTTTTTCTATTTACCAACTGTGCTTCCAAATAAAGTAAAGAAGGATCCTCTGGATTTTGCTTTTTAGCACTGGCCAAAAGCTCCAAAGCCTGTGATAGTTGGTTTGTGCGGTAATAACAATATATTTTCTCGTAGTTCAAATCTAACGACGTGTTCTTCAATTGACGGGAAATTGTGGAAAGTGCATCGTTATAACGGTCCAAGCGAATCAAGGTCACGACCTTGCATTGAAGTGCGAGTTCATTGTTGGAGTCGTACTTGAGAAGTTCATTGACGAGTTCCAAGCTACGTTCGTCATCATATTCATCTGAGCTCTTTTTAAGCTCTGCAAATAAAGTGTTGATTTGTTGTTCTTTTGTAGACGCCATCCCCCCGTGTCGCGTGTTTTTATTATTATTTCTTTTTTAAAAAAAATAAAGCAAAAAGATGATGAAGCAAAACAACGTTTCTTTTGCCAACAAAGTAAACTGACAATAATAATAATAATAATAAAAGTAAACGTCACTTTTTTCGAAGCTTTTTTTTTTCTTTTCCCTTTATATTATTGGTCAATGACAAGCCAATGAATGAGACACTCAGGAATGCATTTTTGAGATTTCCGCAACTTTTTTTCAGTTACTTTGCAGGCGATATGAACTTGAGGGCAACGGGCCATTATAAAAGACGGGTAATCATAATTATAGTCCAAGTAGCCAATTATTATAAAAGCACATGTACAACGGTCTGTGTGTGCATTACTTTCTTTTACTCGTCCCTTGCTGATTAAACAAAACATGTATGTACTTTGCCGATAGAAAACTAATAAGCCCCCATTGTAAACTGATATCCTACACTATATACACATGTTGGTTAATGAAAAAGTAGAAACCCAGTCTACTTATATTTAAAAATCATTTGTATACTGATACAACCAATGGTGATAAATAAGGGTTCCTTTAAAATGATGAATGATGATGATGATGATGATGATGATGATGATGATGATGATAGCTGAGTATGTTGATTAATAATAAGACCATTTATAGATCAGTAAATATCAAAATGAGCAAGTGTGTACGTATATGTCTATTTAAAGGATAATTAGTATACCATCTGAGCAATTTTTATTATTAGAAATGAGCGTATTGTCATCTTATTTTCATTTATATATCAACATCATTACTAAAAACAAGATAAAGAAGTGTTTAATGGAACAAACATAAATAAACACAGCCTATTCGTTAATATTATTTCTTTCCTTTCTTTCGGATTGCACAAAAAGTCATCAAAAAGAAAGTGTATCACATGCATGTTTTGAAGGTTAATTTATATAAAGTCCTTTTAATACATTTCATTCTGTCTTGTTTATGCCTTTCCCGAAAAAATACCGAAAAAGAAAAGAGATCCGGAAAGGAACATCGTATCATTATTAAATCAAGAAAGATACCCCTCTCTGCTTATCTCAAAAGACAGAAAATGAGGCTAATGTATTTACATACATATTTCCAAATAGACATCAGTTTGCGATAACCGTGAAGGCAGAAATAAGGAACAATAAAACCCCCTTTGTAATACTATCCACATTTGCAAACTAATATTGAAATGTAATTCGTTTCATTGATCAGCTGATTTAGATTGATAAAGAAAATTAAAATGGGTCCTCTATTCAACAATTAGAATCAGCTCGTTTAAACAAGTTTAAGTCTTGTCCTTTTTTTTGCAAATATAAACTGTGTAACTTTTTCTTGCTAATAAGAAAGAGAATAGATGTGGTATTGTTATCAAATAGTGCCTTTCTCAAAGTGCAAAAAAAAAGAAAAAAGAAAAAAAGACTTGCATAATTGACAATTATTAAGTTTCGATATACTACATTTGGTAGTTGAACTCAAGTATACATCAAGCCTTATTATTTTATTTCCAAAATCGACCATTCATTTTTGATTTGCACTTCAAGATCGTGAATCCATGCAGGTTGTTTTTTTATTATTATTCCATCATTGCGGATGCATATATTTGGCCCAACTCACCCGAGATGGGGTTATAATGATAATATATAGAATCGAGATGAATACGTATATCTGGATCGAAATATATAAAAGTAATAAAAAACTGGGTCCTTTTTTTGTATTAAATCTCAGTTATTCCTGGAAGAGCAGGAGGAAACATGCTTGTTTGTAGCACAAAGTACTATACACACACACACACTTTCA
>VCJG01002586.1:3635-24060 GCA_024140375.1 Backusella westeae | reverse complement strand
AAAAAAAAAAAAAGAACAAGAGGATGGGATTTTGTTAGTGAATTAAACCTCCTCCCTACTTAATATGTCATGATAAAAACATTTCTGATTGTTTTTTGCTCCCAAGGTTCTTTAAACCGCTCCGTATGTGACACTAAAGTGATGTTTGATAGGATAAGTTGTGGAAACATCTCACGTTAATTTAATGATGAAACGATATTTAGTAGATGATCTAAATAAATTACGACTGTGTGCTTTTATATTTTTGTTTTCTTTAAAAAAAATCATATGTTACGTCCGTGTAGTTATACAAACAACGGGTAATGTACATACTGTCGCAAAAAGAAAGATTCACAACGATTAGCCCATATTTTTTAGGTTTGACGACACTAAGAAAATAAGTATTGAACGGCCAATATACCTGTCGTTTTCTTCCGTTTCGTAATCATGTTGACAGAACCATTTCATACAATGGATTATGCGCTTCCATTTGAATTAGAACCTATCTCTTTCTTGCTACAGATCTGATCTATTGGATTCCATTACCGTCGTATCCTTATTGTGTTTGATCCCTCCGCAACAACTGCTCTTTAACTCTATTTTCATCCGAACTTTATCACCATCATCTTCCAAAAATTGTATACTGTATTTTTTTTATATAGTCATTATTGATATTCTCTTTTTATTTTCTATATTGTTTTATCGACCTTTAACAATTTTTTCTGCATATATTGGAGTAAACAAAAAGGCAGTGGAAAGTAGACAACTCCATCATTTATGTTCAATTAAGTAAGAATGTCTAAAAATAGTATTACACTTTCAGTTACTTAAAGCTTGTTTTTCAATCACAACCTCAAATATAAGATATAGCTATCACAAGCGTAAATATTCCATGAGAAAACACTTTCTTTACTCATAGCTTTGTTTATCAAATCACACCCCAGTTCTAACATGTATTTACTTCCCTCTCTTTCTCTCTTTTTCAACATCCAGCTCCAAAGTAAACTTGCTTTATTATGAATCGATTACGTTTTCTATGGATTCCTAGTTAGCATCTTGTTTATCTTCATGTTTAATAGCACCATATATAACCTTGATAGTTAGTTGTTTCCGATTAGATGAGTTGACTCATATCCATTATTATAATATAATGAATAGTATATTTTTCTTTTTTTTTTCTTTTGCATAACTGCAGAGTTTATTGCTAAACATGTTTATTTTATTATAGTAACTTTAATTCAAGTTAACCCCTTGAGGAAGTCAAGCAACCAAAAGCCAAAGTGAGAAGGATTGGGCTGGTTTAAACTTTTGTCTTATTTGTATGAAACAAACAAACAGGCCGAAGCCCTGGGAGCCGTGACTGGTTCCTCTGATTCAAACTCAGGCCATCGACATTGACTAAAACTACTTGACAATACATAGATTAAAAGCAATGTTTGCAAATTTAACGAATAGCTGCTTTGGATATTTATGAATCGAAGGTTCTCTTTTCAGTTATAGTAATAAATAGCATTTTGTCATGCATTTAATTCATCCTCTTTTGTTCCTATTTACTCCTAAGAAGCTCTTTACTTTGAAAAATAGAATGGGAAAAAAAGTAGCCGATCTTGGTTTCTTGTTTTTTTTAAAAAAAAAAAATTATTCTGCGTTAGTATTCTCATCTCTTTGACTCAACAGAGCTATTTCTATATAATCCATAAAGTTTTGATCTGCTTAAACAGCAATGCAGCTTTCAAATTGGAACGAATTATATTAAAAAAAGAAAAAAAAAGGAAAAATAAATAGTTGGCGATCTTAAGGTGAAACAGGCATTTTTTTTCTGTTTTTCCGTTTTGCTAGATCAAACTATTGTTGCATAATCGCAGATTCTATATTTATAAATATGAAATTGGAATTTTCAGATGCCACATATTTGACAGGTGCTCTTATTAAGCCTGTTCCTTGAGACTATTCTAGTTATAAGACAAAATCCAATAAATAAACAAATGGTGTCAAAATCAGTAAATAGAACAAAGTCTAAACATAAACTTAAATCAACCATTATTAAAATCACTATAGTTAAAGTAATCGTAAAGTAAACATTGATAAACTCTAATGATTTATATTGAGTAATAAAAAATAGATTTACGTTCAAGAGAATGCAGAAATGAACTACAGAGTAATATAATTGCCTGAGTAGTTTGTCAAATAAGTTAGTGTCTTTGAGTTTATTTTCGACTTTAAACCTTTCCCAGGTGAGGTATTTTTCCTCATCCCAGTAGCTGCTTTATGTCATGTTATTAAAAAATTAGGTTTAATAGCGCAGTTAGGCTCCGAATATAACGTTTTCCATTATGCATGGCAAAAGTCAATGTCGTTTGTACTGTCACTTAGTAATGATCTTTTAAGCTTAAATATTACCACAGCAAACGTTTTCTGATTAATTTTAAAGTCTTTCATAAATAGAGGCACCACTATCGGTGGATGTGATCTCGCTATTTTCAATATTTAATTCATGGCAAAAAAAATCCATTAATTTCATTAAATCGCCGCATTCTCAATTCTTTCTCATACATCCATTGTAATTGATTCGTAAAATACCACAGGAACACCAATAGGTTATTAGTAAGTCGTTCTAGATTATATCTGGTGTTTTAATACGGTCATTAAACCATATTCGTTTATTGCTTTTTTCAAGCCCTTTTTAGAGATAAGAAAAAACTAAATGGCCTTGGTTAAAAGTGAACTACAAGCTATAAAATTTACAATTGAGTACACCTGTAGTTTATCAAAGGGAATAAAATGAAAGTTACTATTGCGTATACCTTTCATCTTCTTGTTAAAAGGAAACTAAATCAGATCTGGATATGAACCTCGAACAGTATATCTATATATATATTAATTGTATTTACTTTTTGATAGTAAAGTCTGGAATATGGAAACACGGGATTTGGAAACTACTAGTGATTTAGAAACACTCTTCATCTTAAAAGAATTAATATTCCAGCTTGTAATTGGCTAGATATGGTTCGATTCCTATCACATATTGATTTTACAGCGTAAAATTTGGAAAACGGAAACGCACTTTTCGATCCATTTTCAAGTTTCCATATGCCAGACTCCATTGTATCTTATCTCACTCCTTAATACATCGAGCTGATTTTATTATAAACACCATTGTACGAAACTGATAAAAAGAATAGCATTAAATTTTTCATACTTAGGAATATAAAAACAAAAATCAAGAATTGTATTTTATCTAGAATATAAAACTCAACAGCTCCGTTGATAATAAAAATGAACTGTAAATAGTACAGCAAGAGGCGGAATACATACCAATACGGATGATATATTTAACGTTTCTCCTTTAAATTGCTAAAATGTAAACTTTTTCTATAAAAGATGTTCCTTATTACATATCCTTACATATACTAGACTACTAAAAGTGAAACATGCCAATTCTTACGGCAACATCCCTTATTTTGATAAATATAAACTTAAATAAGAAACTCAGGCACGTCATAAAAATTTAAATCCGAAAAACGAAATAGTGGTACCTCGGCTTAAATCAATTTACAGTTAAGCGCTTTCCGTAAACAAATCAATTAAAAAGAATGGTTAGGTTAGATAAAGTACCAATCTTATTTCAAAACAGCGAGATTTACTATTATATCTTCCAATTAGCTTTTCAAGTGAAATCATTGGAGATATTTTGTTGTTAATATCATTAATCATCCATCTATCTAGCTATATGACTCGTTGTTTTTTATAAATGAGATGTAACTTTATTTTCTCTAAGCGCTACTATTGATAGTAGTCTTCTATTTGGTATTCAAATATTTTTTAAAACAGTACTATATTAGTTTCCCTCCTTTAAATACCATTATCCAATAAATATGTTGCCGAGTGCTTAGAAAGCCTATTGGATTCTAAGAGGGGATGCAATTCTACTTTGAGTAATAGCCTTACTAGTAATATTTGTTGTACATTAAAAAAAACAGGCTTTATTTACCAAAAAGAGGGGTTGGATAAACTTTAAAAAGGTGATATATATTGATACGAATAAATAAATAAAAATATAATAATTATATGTCAATTATGTATAGAAACATATAAATGTATTACATATAGCGTTTCACGATATGCTTCTTGTTTTTAATATTGTTCATAAACAAGAAAACGTTTTTCAATCCAAACCTCAAATTAAGAAGTTAACTTAAGAGAAGATGGTTTTTTTGAGTAAATTGCTTTAGCCTCTTCTCTCAAGTATATTGATCTATTTTTTTATTCTATAGTTTCAAGGTATTTAGTGATGACATTTCAATCAATCCACTTCATTTCACTCATTTAAAATTATCATGAGTAGCTTGTTTTGAACTATAAAAAAATAACAATAGTAAATAAATACAGACAGGAAATAAAAACAAATGACTAGGATACGAAGGTTAAATGATACTAAAAAAGACATACATACATCCAGTTTAGAAAGAATAAGAAGAAGGAAATATCACATAGAACATAATGAAACTATTGTGAATAATTGACCCGGTTACGGGGTTTCGCGATAAAGTTAACAGGCGACTCACAAGAAAAGATTTATTATTACAAATCAAAACATCTGTAGAAGAGGAAAATCTTTTTCAATAGATGTGGCTGAGATATTTTCTTTCTTATCAGTATTAGCTCATTTATTTTGTCTTCCCTTGCTTCATTTTATTTAAAACCCTATTTTTTAAAAAAAAAAGAAAAGGAAAAAAAGACAAACACAACGACACAAAAAAAAAACCAATGTGTTTCATAGAAGAAGTCTTATGTTTGTCGTTCATATATGAACACCTCTGTAGAATTTAAAAATGTTTAGTAAAGCGTTTTCTTTTTCTTTTGTGCCTGAGGAGAATCCCCTTGTTTACTTCGGAAAAGATCTTCTAATATGTTATTTTGCATGCATTTTTATTTAGTATTAATGTTGAATACTAAAGTCATATGTAGAACGATATATTTCAGCAATAGGATGGATATTCAAAAAGTTAATTAGAAAAGAATCCATTAAACTTTTTTTTTCAACTACTGATGCTTCATACCAATCTTAATGTGTTTTAAGAGAAATAATAAACGATAAACGTAGGGGAATCTCGAAGAAAGCATACCTAGTGATATTAAAAAATTAGAATATGTAGAATGAGTGGTATGCTTCGCTTTAAAAAGTGTACACATACACAAAAAACCAGTAAAGTTTTTAAGAAATTAATTTCGGTTTTCTTTCCTATAAAGGTATCATTTGAAGTCGGTAGCACTCACACTACCCTGTTCCGAGTTTGAGGAATATATCTCCTTAAAGAAGCAACCCGTATGTGCGGAATATACAAACATAATGATATGTTATTCCAATTAGTTTATCAATAAAACTATCACTAACCAAGTGTTTTTTTATTTAAAAAGAAATGATCGCCATATCAATATAATTTTAGATGGTATTATGGGCTAGACTCAGTAATAAAATGAACTTCTACTATTTAAAAAGCTGAATATATGATATCACACCTCTTTCTAATATTATAGGAAAGAGAAAAACGATTGTCCATAGAAACGTTTTTGTTTGCTTATGAAATAACTACTTACTAGCCCTTAACTTCATTAGAAGGTATGATCGAAAACTACACTCTATGATACAACTGAAGTTGTATTCAGCTTTATATTTATTAAAAAAAGGAGAAAGGTTTGTTCTATTGCCTGCATACGAAGGTGACTTCTTTACTAAAAGTTATAATTTCAAGCGGTGTAACAAATTTTGTGCACAAGATATAAATAAAAAAGTATCGCGGTATTGTCAATCATCAATAGAAATGAATAGAGGATACAGCAATCCAAATTAGCCCAATCAAAACCACCAGTATAAATCAATCAAAATAAAACTATAACACCCGTAGTGATTGGTTATTACAAGTAAAAGATGTATATTTATGAAGACCCAATAATATCATAGTTAGAAACAGCGTATATTTTTCTTAAACAGACATGCTCAAGTTAAAAGATAATCCTTATTGAAATGATTGCCATTAAATATCAAACAATGCACGTTATTACTAATATAATAACAACAGGATGTAGAGCACTAGATTAGGTAAAAGATCTAGAATAAAGATTTGGCTTGTGGCTTAATTTGGAAAAATGAATATTTTTTTACTGTAAAGATTGAGTTACTTTCAGGTAAATTAGTTTCTAAAGACGACATGTTACCTCCATTTTTAGTTCTCTTTATTTATTTTCATTTATTCTCATTTCTATATTCTTTTTTCTCTTTCTCTTTCACTTTTACTTTTTCACTTTCTCTTCTTTCTGTCTCAGATTACTCCCTTATTATTCTTTGTACTGCTTTTATTAAGCATACCAGATAGTAAACCAAAAAACCGAATCAATCTTATTTAAAAGAATGGGAAACGCAAAAACTAATAAAAATGAAGCTTATTACAGTAATTCTATTCCATGTAAATCCAAAGAACAATCATCCTCTTCTCTATTTGCAGAAACGGGTACAGAACAATATCTTGCAGCTCAACAGCACTTGAAAACTCAAAAACAATTTTATGAGCAATTAAATTATAATAAATCTACAACAGAATCACCACTTTCTTACGAGACACAAAAATCATACCAACCGCTTGCTATCCTACCACATCTCGACTCTATTCCATTATCATTAAACCTACCTTCATTTTCCACTACTCAAGCAGCATCCAACAGTGATAAAAGCGGTCACAGTAATGCGGGCAGTTTTCCTATTGGCGATGGACTAGATGAATTATTAGCCATGCAAAAAGATACAGAAAAACAGGTCGCTCCCTTAAACGAGGCGTCGGCTTTTTCATTTCAAGGAAACAACAACATATTTTTTAAATATCAAGATGACAATGACGTGGAGTCATTGCTAAATGATCCCCATTTCTTGAATTTCAACTTGATGTCAAACAATCCTCAATGGCAATCTAATGAGCTCTTGATTTCATCTACACAACCACCAGATTATAAACAGCAAATGAAACAAGTCTCCAAAGAAGGTGAAAGAAATGAAACTGACGTTTTTAATGAACTTGTATCGCTTGCACAGAGTCGCAACTATATGAAAAATGCACCTACCTCATCACTGGAACATGGCAAACAAATCGTAAGAAATAAAGAAGATAGCAACTTTATACCAGAAGATGTGGATCGCCGGAATAGTCAATATAGTGAATATTATTTTCACGGATTTCCTAACTTCCAGAATCAACATAACCGGTAAGTGAATATATAGTGGTCTGATCCTAATAGTAGACAAACTGACCTTTTTGTTCTCAGAAATTTCAGATTAGAAGTCATTCAACAACCTGCTCGTGCAAGAATGTGTGGATACGGAAACAAAGATAGAAGACCAATTACTCCTCCCCCGATTGTAAAATTAATAGTAAGTTCAGAAGATGGCTATTTAATAGATATTGAGTAAGTACTTGTGATACGGCATTGTGCCCATTATTTATTAATAAATGATAGGTCTTTTGATACGTCATTTATGATACTAATGTGTGATTCATGCCAGCAAGAGTCTGAAGAAGATACTAGAGTATCAAATGAAGTGTCACCACAGCTTGTAACTTTCTCTAGCAAAAAGGAGCCCTCGGTTATAAACATGAGAAATCTAGTGGGGTCGTCTGTTTCTTCTGCTGCAAAACTATATGATCTTGGCGGAAATCTGGGGATATTTTTTATATTTCAAGATATCAGTCTTCGAACAGAAGGTCGTTTCAGATTAAAATTTTCATTAATTGACATTGGATCGTTAGTATTATTATATTACCACATTACTATATGAGAGATATGAGACTTATATTTGAAATATTTAAAATAGGCAACATTCACATACTGTAAATACATCTTCGATTTCTGAGGTTATATCAACTATTTACACTGATGTATTTACAGTTTATACTGCAAAAAACTTTCCAGGTGTTGTTGGTAAATATATTTGATACTGCTACTTCAAATTGAATATTTTTGAAATAAATATGCTAATATGCATGTATATACTTATGTTAGAGTCTACACCCCTAACACAATGCTTTTCACGCCAAGGAATTAAAATACCCTTTAGAAGAGACCTCGGGAAGAGGAATATACAAAAAAAGGACTCGTCAGAGAACGACGTAGAATAATGGCTTTATATATATATACAAATGACAGTCAACTTCAACCTATGAACATGTCTTTAAAAAATATAGAGATATCTTCTATGGCCTCCTATGAATAACGAGTTTACCTTTATTTTCACCTTATGCCCTGCTTTCCTTTTTATTACAAAGCATTTGTTAACATTGCCAATACCACTACTGTGGTTTAGATTAATAGAATTTGCCTTTATTTAAAATATTTCATTAAATTCCAGATTTACAAATTATAAAGGCAATGATTCACCTATATGTTGAAAGTGTACAACAAAAGTGTCGACTCTTTAAAATATAAATTGATATAATTACGCAACAATCGTATCTAAATATGTTTAAATTCACAATAATAAAATAATTGAGACAGGTTACTTTGATTCCATGGGCAGATAACTGACGGATTTATTTTCAGACATACGCTGAATGGTTATTTTCTATTGCTCAATTATCTAGTCATGATCCAAATATCTCGCCTTAGAAGAATAAATGTGTCATAAAGCACGAGAAGTTAAAATGTTCGAATTATTACATATTTAACAATTTAAAGTAGGGCTACGCTCCTTTTTTTAAAAAAATAAAAATAAAAGTAAAGGAAAAACAAAGTGATGTTGGATCATGATTTGTAGGTCTCTTGATTTGATCAAAGCTTCTGGTATACTATTGTAGTAGAAAAGACTGATCAAGCGAACATTAGCTAATTTATTCTGTTTAAAAGAATGATGATATGTCATGATAGCTTTTTGTTAATATTCATCGGACTTTTCGGTGGATCATTGGTTCCTGAATAAAAGATGAACCAGATTTATTGATTGACATTTACCATTGGCTTTATTCAAACGTCATATAATTCAACGTAGTTTTTTTTAGGTGTATGTTTTGATACAGTATTTCCGGATCTATTTGTCGCACTCTAAAATTATCTTGTCGCATTTTACTTTTTTACTTGTCGCATTTCTAATTTTTGCTTGTCGCATTTTGTGTATATTTTGTATTATAAAAATAGCGAATGCGACAAGTAAAAAAGTAAAATGCGACAAGATAATTTTAGAGTGCGACAAATAGATCCGGAAATACTGTACGTTTCAGAATTGCTACTTGAAGTTAATAGAATATAGGCTTGTATGAGTCAAAATATATGAAAACCAAAGTTTTGGATTCTCTTGACGAAGTTAAAATGGCGACCCCTCAATCTATACCTGTGAGGTGTACAGCTATCCCCGCACTTATTTGATATAAAGGTACTTAATATAGTTATTTTTGTATTCTTTGTCTTATGATAATTTACTTCACTTTTCTTCATCAAAATTAAAGCTAGAATGTTCTTATCATTGTTTCGACCGAAACAAGATGTATCAGCATTCTTTTCCTGAAGGTTTCTCTAACAGAACTGGGTCGAAAGACACTAAATAATGGCATTGTTCAATGAAACCACTTTAATCAAGAAATCATCCCAGAATTTTAAACAGTTACTTACTTTTATATCGTAGAATGTTATATTTTATTTTTCTATTGTTAGTATTGCTATTATTCTTTTTTATGTTTAATTAGTCTTCATATTTCATTAAGTTACTATCATTTACACCCTCTGACCTACCAACCATCATTCCCGTAAATTACAATGAAGATAATAAAGTAAATAGTATTTTAGGTCCAGAATCTGGTAGGTATCATCACTCGAACTCAATCACTTCCTAACAAAAAAGATAAAGAGAGGTGAAGTCTTCATTAAGAAAATCACAGTGCTCAGATACAAGAAAAAAAACCCGCCACATCTTCTGCAAAACTTCAACAAAAACCACTCCTCTTACTACATGCATCGGCAGTCTAACTTCTTAACACATATTTAAATATTAAAAGTGATGATTATGATCATTGTTCTAGTAAGAGGCAAGCTTACTATGTATTCTATAAAATCTAGTTGAAAACGGACAACAACGTAGAGAAAAATGGAGTCAATGAGAGAATAAAACAAGCATGTAAAAAAACAAATAATAAAAACAAAAAAAAAGTAGGTTTATTTTTATATATGCTATTATATGAAACAATAAAATAAAATATGTTTTTAAAAAAGTGTTGCTTCATCGAAACACATGCTTTATTAAAGAAGTATGTTTTCCATTTAAATCACATTTATGAATAGAAATATATATATACTGTTAATGTTGATAAATAAATGTATTTACGTACTTCTAACAAATTCGTTTTATTATTGGTAAGTGATAATTTGACGGGCATTACAAATATAAAATATACCAGTTAATAATACGCGCCTCAGCTCTCTCATTGTTTGAAAGATTTTTTAATGATAAAAGAGTTTTAAATTAATAGAATTAATAGAAGGTTTTGGAAATAAATGTGAATAAACGTAAATACAGCACAAATATACATTTCAACACAACTTCAATCATCAATAAAAGTAATATACCTCAGTTCTATAGATGCTCTCACATATCAGATATATTAATGATGTCCTTGATTTCCTCTTCGAATGTTTAGTAGTTGATGTCAAGTAATGTAATATTAAGGATTTCGATTTATATCTTTCTTTTTTTTTCGGATACTGTTAGAAATAGTTTTATGTACAGCAAAAAATATGTAATACTTGTACTGTTTGTAGTAATTTAAATAGCTATTTATCAATGTAATGGAGTATTATAGTTATTAACTATATATTGTATTTGTACCATTACTTTATTTTTTCTATAGATAATGAAGCAAATAGCTTCAAAGTCATCAGAAGACTCGAAGACGCGTAAAGGGTCAAATGAAACCCAGGTAAAGTATTTCTTAAAAAGGTCAAAATGCATAGGAATTTGAAGTCCAAATATTTTAAAACCCATTTTGGAAAATCTGACACTGTTGATGCCACAAAAAAAGCTTAAACATTTGGCCAATCAAACATTGAGCTCTTTATAGCATGTATGCAATTGTTTGGATACCAAAAACAAATAGCTCGACGAACACCATTGGAATTTAATCTTTTTTGTAAGGGTGCTCTGGCTTTTTCTTTTTAAAAAGTTATGTTATAATTCTTTAGGACAGGACTACTTAATTTTTTTGGTCTAAAATTTTAGTTATTACACAATGTAACACTGTGATTAATTAAAAAAATGCTAAGTTTTAATTAATGGTAAAATAAAAAAAGGTACAATTAAATAAAAGTATATATTAATAGGATCAAGGTATCGTATTCTCAACATTGTTGAATGGCGAAAGGTCAGCAGTAGCTAATTTGCGGCGTGATATAACTTTTCTTCCTGTTGTAGCAGATCTTCGCAATTTGGGTACTGGGACAGAGTTTAATTCAGGATCAAATTGTAACCAGTCACGGGGTGGTACAGTAGCACTTTTGACTGAGGAGGCGGGGACTTCTTTAACTGTAACTGTAGTTGGTTTGGTGTTCTTTGTTGTATCTACCTTTAGTCCCATTTCTTGGAATCTATTTTGGTATTTTTTACGTTCTATACTACCGCTATGATTTAATTTTTCTGCTGGCACTGGAGGGAGAGGTGGTTGAGTGCTAGACATGAAGGCGTTTTCAGGAAATAGCTCTTCCGTTTCCGGTGCTTCTTGATCATCATGATCTTCGTGATCTTCGTTGTCTTCCTGATCTTCTGGTGTTGGGTATTCATCTTCAGTAGGGCTGTCAGGGGATGTAATGCTGACAGCATATCGGTCGCTTGATGAGTAAGGATGTTCACTGATACTTTCGATGGTACCTGTAATGGCAGAATTACTGTGGAAATCTTTATTTGCAAATAGCTCTCCATGATTACGTATTAAGTCTTCCAAAACGCAATCTTTTGCCCATTCACCAGGTGAGTTCTGTGCATGGTTTAAGTCTTGGAATATTGCCGGAGTGAAAATCAATGTCAGATTATTAATATTCATCTTGTTTTTTTCTACATGCTGTTCTAAGCGTGCTAAGTGGTCAATCAAAGCTCTTAATGTATCATAATTAGCTGGGGGTAGTTTAAGTAATCGTGTAAGGAGGTTCATTAAGCGTAATTCTTGATCAGGAATTTCTGTGACAAAGAAAAGAAAATTAGACCTCTGCAGGTTTATTGCTGTAAAGTTATTCTACTTACGGGAGTAAACTAAACGATCAGTGAGCTTGAAAGGGAATAGAGGAGACTGCAATTCACGAAGAAATATTTTAATAACAGAAGAAATACTAAATATGTCTTCTGGAATATCGTGTTGACCAATTTCTGCTGTTTCTTCATCTTTCTCAAAGGCATGCTTGATTTTTTCCATATTACTTTGCTTTCCAGGCACTCTATATATTCCTTCTCTTTCTAGCCCACCTAATCTTTCAATGGCTTCGATGCACTTTGTAATAAGTAATGGTGGTGATCTACCATGCTGTTGAGCATATTCCTGAAGGGATGTACCAAAAATTAAATCTACCCATTTTATGTTAGCTCATGAAAATGTTAACATTTACGTATTATGTTGTACATACGTTTGCATTCACCAACGTGGTAATTGATATAATGAACAGGGGTTGGTTTGGGATGACGTTTTTTAACAACTTGATTATAATAATAAGTTGACTCAACATCAGTTTTGGCTGTTTGAACAGATTTTAATAAATCTCTGGTATACTGTAAATTCAAATTGTTTTTATATGTATATTATTTTATCATCATGGTTAGTATTGTATCACAGCATTATGATCTATTTTAAATAAAGAAATATCAAAACGAAAAGAATTTACCTTTTGAGAAGCTTCTAAATCCAGAAGGTTGGAGGATAATGCGCTTTCTAAAATGTCCTTTACATGTTGTGATTTTTGCTCAAGAGAACTCTGCACTGTTTTCAGAATGTGTTTGTGAGAAGCTTCATTTTTAAGTGCAAGGTTACTAATTTCTCGTACGACATTTCGATAATTAGTGTCTAAACATTAGGTGTTTTATGATTAAAAAAAAAAGCGTTCAATAAACTAACAAAAATCATAAAAAAAAAACTCAGAGAATGTCATTACCTGCTTCACCAACCTCCACCTTCAAATTAGCAACTTTAATGTTATGCTTTGTAGGGTCTTCTTGGTTCTTTAGATGCCCGAATTGTTTTTTTAACCGCTCCAATCGACTTTGTGGTGCAGAAGAGCCATTTATCCGTACTCTTTCGCTGTCTAAGCTCATTGCTCTTGTTCGCACGTCCTCCGATCCATCCAAAGACATCGATTTGGTTAGTACAGGGAAAGGAGATGTAGGAGTAGATAGCATGGGTGATGCTACAGAGTATCCTGTAGATTTATCCATATCTTCCCATTTTTGCATGTACTCTTCTTTTGCCTAATGTCGTACGTTAGTGATACAATATATGTATTTCTCCATTTCCAGAGGATCATCTCATTACCTTTGTATGTTTCTTTACTCTTGCCAGAGTATATTCAACATTCATATCGCGCATCCAAGTACGATGCTTGTTACGTTGTCGCTCTTGTTCAGTCTACCAAATAAGTTAGATTAAGTACTTATTTTTTTCAATGTCCGAGTACCTTAAATTGGTGCAATTGTTGAATGTGTGCCTTTAATCTTTCAACATGTTTATCACTATGACATTTTCTATCCAATTCCACGTATTTCATAAAGGCATGCTGTAATCCGATAGTTTCCTGGCCATTTTTTGCTTTGAGAAGATTTACATTTATATCATCCAACTTTTTCAAGTAGTTCTCTTCTAATGCGACCCTGGATTAAAAGTTTAGTGATAGTCAAGTAGGACGAAAGTAGTTGTTACCTTTGCTTTAGATATTCGAGGATATAATTGGTATCTCTTAATATAAAGTTGTCAGTAAGAACATTGATGTCAACGGACTGCTTGCTTATGCCAGTGTAGAAAGCTTTTTCCTCCTCTGTCCATTCAGCCTATCCAAACTATATTAGGACGAATTGTGAGTGAAACTCTAATGTATCTTACTCCATTTTTATTTTGTTGTTTTCGAGTATTTCTTCTTAGCGGTGTTGTCATTAATAAAGAACGAATAAAAGAAAGAAAGAAAAAGAAAAGGTAACGGGAAAAAAGAAAGAGAAAGAGAAGGAAAAAAGAAAAAACAAAAAACAGTTAAGAAAATCAAACTCAACAAGTAATTTTGGTGTAACATTTCATTTGACGATCACAAAGTTTGTGAATATATTATTATTTTTTAAAAAAAAGAGAGGCAAATGATTAAAGTTCTTAAATCAAATAAATATTGCCTTCACTATACATGATTTGATTATCTTGAGACATAGTTTGTAGTGCTGCTTCGGTTTCTTGTAAGCTGAATTTGGATCTTAACTCTCTGTTAAGAATAGCGAAGAATGCATTAAAATCACACTGTAATTCATCTCCAAAGGCTTGATTGCTTATAACGGTGAATCTCTCTTTAAATAGTTTTAATCTGTATAATACAATTAAATTATATAAATAATTAAATAGATTGAACATGCATTGAAAATATGTGATGTGGCTTACCTTGCAGCAGAGATTCCTCCTTCAGTCATTTCTACGTCTTCATCCATAGGATCTTCAGCTCTGAGGGTTTTCAATGCATTAGTACTTTTGTTGTTGATATTCGTATCAGTATTTACCTGTTGTCCTCTGTTTCTTCGTCCATTTGTTCTGGGTTTTCATCATTTTCCTCCTCCTCGTTTTCTTCTTCTTCTTCTTCAGATTCTGAATCTCCCTTAGAAAGTCTCATACGTTTTGTTTTCTTTGCACGAATAACTTCTTGGAACATGGCATATCGTAATACTTCAGCAGCAGCCTTTGCGTCCTTGTCATCAACGGTCTTGCTTAAGCGTGCCTTCGCATGTGCAGTAGAAAGACGAATTAAAGTTTCCAATGTACGTGCTGTAATAGGGGCGGTCTAAATTAAGCATCATGCAATTAGTACAATGCGTTCAAGACGTTTACATAGTGCGATCGCCCCTGCCTATTCATTTACCTTTTTTCTAGATGAGTCCTCTTCATTGTTATTACGAAGGGCGGTATATTCGTTAATGATTCTATCTGTAGCACGCTTGCTTAAGGTTGGTGTCACTCTATTCTTTACATAGTATACATATTTTTTGATAAAGCTTGTCTTAAGGATCTTGACGGGTCTATTGTCTGAATACTGGGTAAACTTCTCAAATATCTCCTCATCGTCGACTTCTTCTTGAGGCTCTTCTCCCATGATATCATCCACAAACTCTGTAACAGGGGCACCCTCGTCGGTTCCAGGTTTAATATAACGATGCATATTAAGAACATGCTCAGAAATCTGGCGATCTCTCATTTCATCCAAAGAATCAGTGACAACAAAAAGCAAATCAAAACGAGACAACAATGAATCAGGTAAAGCAATGTTCTTTGCGGGATCCTTTGTAAGATCGTACATGCCATAGATAGGATTAGCGGCTGCAATCACACTACAACGAGCATTGAGTGAGGTGTGAATACCAGCCTTTGCAATGGTGACTGTTTGCTGTTCCATAACTTCGTGAATGGCAACACGATCGACTTCACTCATTTTGTCAAATTCATCAATACACACAACACCACGATCAGCCAAGACCATAGCACCTGCCTCCAGACGTCTTTCACCAGTTTCCTTATCTGAAGTTACAGCAGCAGTTAAACCAACACCAGATGAACCACGACCAGTTGTAGCGATAGCCAAAGGTGCGATATTCAACACATATCTCAAGATTTGAGATTTAGCAGTAGAAGGATCACCGACCATCAACATATTGATATCACCTCTGATATGAGTACCGTTTTCCAAATTCTTCTCCACACCACCCAACAGCATCATTAAAACTGCCTTTTTGATGTATTCGTGGCCCCAAATAGAAGGTGCCAATGACTGAGATAGTGTTTCAAATGAGTTTCTTTTTGCAGCAAATTGGTTGATTGCACGGATATCAGCATCAGTGATGACGGGAGCAGCAATACCACCGCCCGCCTTTGTACTCAATAAGCTGATTTCGTTACAAACAATGACTGTTTTGAATGTAGAACTGGTTTGATTTGCGTTTCTATTACCCAAAGAGCGATAAATACCGACAATGCTGACACGATCACCTGGCTTAGCCTTGTCGACTAAATCATCATCCAATATAACATCCACTGAACGAGGCAATTGTCCGGGGGGAGCACGTTCAGGCATTTCCTGAATACCGATAGTTTGATGATCACGGTAAGTCGAATAACCAAATTCAGTGATGAGTGGATCGCCATTATCATCCTGGGTGGGGTAAACAGCGCCAGTTGGAACGGGGTTTCCAGGAGTGAGAGCATCTCTATATTCACGCATGTAATGCTTCTTTCCCTTCTCAGAATAGTGAATTGATTTCAGTACTTTAGGTCTCACTAAAGAACAACGGGTAACAATGCCTTCGATACAAACAAATTTACCCAGGTACATGGCACGAAGTGTACGAGGATTAACGTGATGGTCACCAAAGCTACCTTGAAAGCCAACATAAAAAGGACTTGCCTGTGTATCAAACACAGAAAGTTCAGTAACAGAAACAACCATTTTGTTGAGTGCATCGTCAAAGGCAGCAAGGTATTCAGCTGGACTGTTCAACAACCTAGACGAAATCGTTAGCAATGGGGATAAACACTTTTATAAAATGGTTTATTTACTCTTCTACTAAAGCTCTATCAAAACCACGAAGAGCGTCGATGCTGACAAGTAATCTGCGCTGGCCAGTGGCAACCATTGTTGGAAGGGAATCCTTATAGGAACCTTTGTTTACACCTGGAAGATCCTAACTTAAAATGTCAGTAACCAATGAATTTACGTTTATTATCTAGAGAAAGTCAGTACCTCTTTTTCAAGAAATTCTTGAAAACGAGTCGAGTTTTGTGAGAACTGCTCATCAGCTAATGGTACTTCCATGATGAATGTTGAATAAAGATATGAAAATGAGAGAAAAAAAAATTTGACAAACGCGATTCTTTTTTTTTTAAGTCGCGAATATTTCCTAAAATGGCAATACGAGTCACGTTTTCACTGAAGAAGTCAACAAAAGAGCAAAGGTGGAGATCGGAAAAAGGGTCACTTTTCACAGAGTATTTAACAAGAAATAGTACTTATTAAAGGGGAATTATGATGCGTAATAATATGATCTACTAAGGAAATGTTCTTTTATTATATTTATATTTCATTTTAAGGTAAACTTACAAGACACCTCCTTTGTCTTGTTTGAACAATGATTGTAAGAAACTTAGTGATCTACAAATTAGTGAAGACAGGCTCGCTCATAGTCGACTCAAACTAAATAAAAGTTAGTCATCGTATTTAACTGTAAAAGTGTAAATATTGAACAAAACTAAAGTCAAGTCACAATTGCTCCCATAACATATAACATTGTCTATGATCCATTTCTAGTTTTTTAAAACATAACGTTAAAATAATGGGAATATATAAAAATGAGCTGTCTTATGAGATCATATGCGATCTTAATAAAAAATAAATTTAATAAATTACTGGTCACATTTTCATCAATCCGGGAACACTATTGTTGACTCTGTAAAGTTTGCTCTGCCAGTTCAATAGCATAAAAATTGGTTATCGGCTCGAAAAAAAAAGCGGGAAATACAAAGAAAAAAAAACGTGTTTTTAGGAGAGTAAACAAAAGAAAAATATAGTCAGCTTCATTGATTGGATTCAGTGTTGTTATTATAAATGTCGAACGAGGAAGGGCTCTATTATAAATATGGTAAAATCCAAAGTTACTCCTATAATCTATTTATAAATCAAAGCATCCCATAGATGATTATATATACAGATTTTTTTTGATATCATTATAGTAGAATTAATGATCTGGTCTGTTTAAAGGAAATGTATTTTAGCATTACATTTGATCTAAATTCAGGAACTGACAAATTTTTTTGTACCGTTATTGACTTAATTTGGAAATAAACCATTCAAACTGAGTACTTTAATAACAATAACACCAATGCTATTGTTAATAACATTAGTATATACACATCCGTGTATGTATGTATGCAAATGCGTAGAATAAATAAATAAACAAATATAGAGAGAAAAGTGCATCATCAAAAGAACTTACTCTGTTATTGGTATAAGTTAATTTAAATTTAGACTTAAAGCTGCACTGGAACAAAAAAAATACAAAAAAAAAGAATAATGAAAATAAGTAAAAAAAAAAATAGAGGGAAGGAGAGAGATGTATAATCCGGACAGCTGTGATTGACTAAGTGCAGAATTCATGATAGCTGCACCAACTTCGACTTTCACAGAAAGTAGAATTACCATCATCATAAACAAAAGAAACCCTGATAGTTCCCTTTGCCCTAAAAAGTTAGTTTAAGTAATGGGTGATCTTTGTTGAACCATCAGTTATTTGAGAAGAGAAAAAGAAATTACGGAATAGTAAAAGGTTGTGTGCCACAGACAATATCAATTTAAACTAATTAAAGTAAAAATATAATCTTGCATACGTGCGGTGTTTGTCGCATCTTTTTTTATTATTTTATTTTTACTTTTTCTACCTACTATTTAAATGAGATATATTCCTTTTTTCTCCCTTTTTTTCTCTTTTATTAATTTCAAAAGTAAATTATCTCGCTCCTTACTTTTCTTTATTTCTTTCACAGAAAATCACGTCATAAAAATTCCAGAGTTCACGTCATGGGATTTTTTACATCTCTAAGAGTGATCTTTTCGGGTGATAGCAGTAAAAAATCATCATCACGAAGCGAATATGAAAGAGATCACCATAATTCTAGAAGACGGAGCCATAAAAAGAAATCGAGAAATCAGCAATCAGAATTAAATGCTTCAGAAATAAGCGTCACTTCCGATCCAGCACATACCACGTCTACATCAGAGACTCACAGCTTTCACTATATTGATGGACGAAAGTTTGCTGATGAAAGCACAATATCTTATGTTCTACCATATGACGAAGATGGTATAGATATTCTTAATCCTAGTTCACTGATTCAAAAAACTAACCCTGTGTTCTTATAGAAAACGATCGCGTTCATCAACAACACTGGATTCTTCGACATGCTCTCCATTGGTAATAAAATAACCAAATAGACTTTTATATAAAAGTATAATACGGCATTATAATTTATTTTCTAATGGACTACAAACGAATTAAATTAGTAATTTCCATGCTCCTGTTGATAAATTTTTGGAAGACGGTATCACAGTTCTGGATTCTGGTTGTGGTAATACAAGCATTGTTTTTCCTTTGAGATTTTTGCTACACAAGCGCCTGAACCACTTTTTTTTTATACATAGGACCTGCTACATGGTCATTTGAAATGGCTGAAAGTTATCCACAGTCCAAGTTTTATGGTATTGATATTGTCCGTTCTTTTCCTGAAAGTATTAAACCTGTAAATGTTGAATTTGCTATTGGGAATATTGCTGATCCTTTGCCGTTTGAAAACGAGAAATTTGACTATGTCCATCAAAGACTTTTGGCTCTTGGCTTAAACGACACAGAGTGGGATAAGGTAAATATGCAGTCAATATGTCTATATGTAATTGCTTTAAACTTATAACATAAATAGTCATTAGAGAATATGTATCGCGCTTTAAAACCTGGTGGATTTATAGAACTTGCAGAGGTAACATTATAACGAGTTGTGCTAATATAAAACTTATACAGTATCTTTGTAGTCTGACCTCAAAGATTTTGACAACGCCGGTCCATTGATGAACAAGATGGGAGAAACTTGTAATTTATTATTGCTTTCATCATTATTTATGTATTTTAATTTTATTCTGTTTCATTGTTTTACAGTGGGGAAACTCTTAGAAGGACGCAACATGGTACCTAAAATTTCTTGCGAATTAAAAGAACGTTTAACAAAAGCTGGTTTTGTTAATATAATTGAAGTCCAAAAGATAATTCCATTGAATCATAGTGGAAAAGTCGGTCAACTTATTTGGTATTGTATCGCTAATATTTTTCTCTTTATACTATTTACTCATTATTATTGCTGCTATTTCGTTTGTCAGGGATGATTATCGTCATGGTATCACAAATATTAGACATGCTATGGGCAGTATAACACCTGAATGGAAAGATAGAGAAGCATATAAATTGCATTTGGACGAAGCAGGAAAAGAATGCCTCCAAATGAATACAAATTGTGTATGGCATATTGCTTATGCTCAAAAACCCATGTAGAGTAGCCATATTTAGATTTACATTTTTTCTTTATTCTTCAATATTTCATTTTATATATGAAAAACGAATTCATACTTCACTCGTTAATACCTCCTCTCCCTCTCTATTGCCACC
>VCJG01002580.1:3608-14373 GCA_024140375.1 Backusella westeae | reverse complement strand
CAAGGGGGGGGGGGAGAGAGAGAATAAAGGGAAGATGATTCATTGGAGATATTAGGAATGGTTTCCTAGTGTGAGTGCAACTACAGGAGATCGATATCCAGCCCGCGCCATCTTTCAAATCTTGATTGCCTTGACATCCGGCCCTCGACTCGCATTGGTATTTTTATGGTATTTTTATACCACATTTTCAGAAAGAACGGTATCAAAAGGATTTGGGTTGTTTTTGTTAATAATTGGTGTTGTACGCACAGTTTCGTGTGGTGGATGGGTCTATATCACTTCTACAGATGACCATTTCGCCCATGATGTATCCATGGTGGTCTATGTATTGTGCACATTACCATGGCAATTGGGTGTTTTATATTCTAGCTCGGCAGCAAGCAAAACGGCTAAAAAATGGAGACGTCGTTTGACAGTTGCGTTTTTTGGCACTTTACCACCAATGATTTATTACTTTATTCAGCATAAGGTCAACAAGGTACCAGGAGGTAAGTATACGTAGTATAAGTATTGTTGCATTCTTTTGTTAAAGTTAAAAACTACCTTAGCTTATACCACGTACGCCTTTTTCGAATGGTCGCTTATACTCTATGATATTGCTTTTGATGCGGTCACCGGGTTTGAGTTTCAAAATTTCGAATTTTCTATTGTTGATAAGATGGGTTCTCCAACAGCTGGATCGTAAGTTATCAGAGTTAGATGTTTGATCAATAAGGAAAAAAGGCAATTTATTCATTTATTTTTCAAAAAAAAAATAAAAGTAGGTCAAAATTTGTACAAACGTAAAGTTAAAAGAAGATGTGAAAGAGAAAGATACATATTAAATGTATTTTTGAACACTGACAATAAGTGCAACATAGCCCTCAGATGGACCTTTCGCCATCTACAATGCGTTATATTACAATCATAAGAGGGTTTATCACAGAAACGTATTTAGGTATTACGGGGATATTAAAATACATATGAATACACTTTAGTTAAAATTATCTTCATTAGCATTTGTATTTTGGTCCATGCTCACTTCACTGGCTCTCTTAATTTGGTACGGGAAAAGTAAAACAATAATAAAAGAGAAGAGAAGCTAATACTTTTTTATTTATTTATTTAGGTATTTTCCATTGTGGAATATGGGTATATCAGGCTACGAGGCATTTTTACTCATCACATTAATGCCTTGTGTTTTGGGTATAAAGGGGTTGAGACGTTTTATTACCAGAAACCGAAGCGTTTTTCACATGATTTCATTGATAGGCATAGCATCTTATTTGAAAACAAGTCCTGTATGGAGATTAATAGCAACTGCTCTCGGAGTCGGTATGAGTCTAACAACATGGGTTGCAACCTGGCTCGAATCAAAAAATCAAACAGGCGATTTGGAACGATCAGCGCTTATTTGGGGCTTGGGTTTAATCCTCCACAATATTGTTAAAATGGCTTGGTTTACAGAAAATCCCATTTGGCCAATTATGAACAAGGAGAACGGTGGATGGAACGGAATCGGAATTGTGCTAGGCATTTTGGCTTCAGTAGAGGTTTATCTTCGTGATGCAAATTCACATGCAACAGATAACGCTGGCAAAAATTTAACGGGTCCTGTTATTGAAACAAAGACTGGAAGCAGCTTTATGGCCGCAGCAGGTTTCGGTGCGCTTTTGTTTGCACTTCATTCTATGTTTACCGATTCTTCTACCATCATGAGATGGTCTGTAGACGGCTACCCTAGCTTTGGTCCAGATCCTGTTCCTTGGGGTGTTGCTACCATTGGTGCATTGGCCCTTGGTCTTTTGATATCTCCAAATCGCCGTCTTACCACCAGCGTTGCATGGTATGCTGTTGGATGTGGTGCTTGTGCAGTTTTTTATATTTCCGCTGGTTGGCATGCTTTTTATGGTGGGTTAGTTTTAGGAGGCTATTTTGTCTCAGTCATGCCGGCTTTTATTCGTGGTATCTCAACACAATCTCCCTTTGTTACACTGTTTATGAGTTTTATGATTTACAACGTCCTTTGTCTGGCTCATGTTTGGGTAGTCGCGTATGAGTTTGTTCCAGGCGGTGTTTACGCACGTGAACATACCGATTACATCTTGATAACTTTGATGGCCCTTACAGGATGCGGTGTATGGAATGCAAATAAACAAGCTAGTGTGGATGTACGTCGCAAGATGGCACAATTTCATCTACTCAGACATGCACGAGCAGTCACCCGCCTAATGCTTGTCGGCCTTATGATACTTTCTGGCCTGGTCTCCTTTAAACGTACTGCCAGTTCAAAACAAGTAGCACCTTATACAACTACTGAAAAATCATTCACGGCTGGTATTTGGACGATTCATTTTGCCCTGGATAATGAAATGTGGGCTAGTGAAAACCGTATCCGTGACGCTATTCGTGATTTACAACTAGATGTTGTTGGTAAGGAGCCTTCTAGTAGAATATGGAAAACGCACAGAAGATTTTTATTTTTGTTATTAAAAAAAAAAACTTTATTTTAGGTTTTCTTGAATCGGACACAATGCGCATCATTATGGGTAACCGTGATTGGGCTCAGTCCATCGCGGAAGAGTTAGGCTACTATCTTGATTTTGTAAGTTAGATTATCCCTTAAAATACAACGCTGGGTTTAACTTATGAAACGATAATTAGGGTCCATCGAGTATGAAACATACTTGGGGCTGTTTAATGCTCTCCAAGTTTCCAATTCTGAAGTCTGAGCACCATCTATTACCTTCTCCAGTAGGAGAACTGGCCTGTGCGATCCATGCAACATTAGACGTATATGGCCAACCCATCGATTTTATTGTAAGCCATAATGGACAGGAAGAAAACTATCAAGATAGAATTGAGCAAACTACGGCACTGGCCAGAATTATGAAAACTAGTCCTAATCCGTTCGTTTTTCTTGGTTACGTTGTTACCAAGCCACATCAAGAAATTTATAAACTCTTGTTCGAAGGCGGTGATATAAATGATATTGATCCAAGCGATTGGGATCGTTGGTGCGAATATGTTGGTTACAGAGGATTACGTCGTGTAGGATATGCTCGTATCAGTCATGGAGGTATTACGGATACTGAGATTCAATCGGGTAAATTCCAAATCGTTGACAGTCCAAGGGACTACTGGAAAGCATCCTACGATCGCATTCAAGAATCTGAAGTGCCTGAACCTCTGCGATATCCTGCCATGTTTTATGGTGATGGTGTAAGAGGTCACCGATACCATGTTTTCGATGAACCTCGATACTTTGTTCACTAGTGTAATTTGTAAAGATAAATAACAATAATAAACAAATAATAATAATAATAATAATAATAATAGTAATTTCCCATTTTGAATCTTAACTGCGAAACAAGGTCATTTGTAACACATGCTAAGAAAAAAGATATAAAAATAAAAACATTGTTATTTTTAAAAAAAAAATAGTTTCTTCCTTTTCTTTCTCTTATTAAAACAACATACTTCTACAAAGAATTATGCCTTTAACTATTGAAGATGTTGTAACACATTATGTGTTCTCTAGCCATCCACGTAATAGGGCTATTGTAGATATCAAAAATAAAAAGACTGGTCATATGAAATACATTAAAATTAGACACCGGCTTGATAATTTTTATGCTGTGAGTCTTGTTGATCCAGTATCGTTTGAAGTATTAGCAGAAATTCAAGTTAAATCAGCAACCGCAAGAACAAAGCCTATTATTCTTCATAGTGAAGATAAAACAAAGGGGAACAAAGTTGAACTCCGTGGAGCATCCCGCATTGGTTTTGAATATAGTTTTGATTGGGAGGGTGAAAAATATAAATGGTAATGTATTTATTTACTTATTTGCTTGGATAAATGTAATAACATGTTCATATGATCTTTTTTTTTATTTTATTTATTTAGGGTTCGAGAGAGTAGAATGAGTAACAATTTAGAATGTAGAGCCATTAGAAGTTCAGGTATGCTGATTTGTTGTTTTATCAGCAAAATTCATATATATATATATATATATATATATATTTACTTTACTTTAATACACAGGTGATATATGCGTTGCCCAGTATTTACCTCGTACCTTAAAAAACGAATACTTTGGTATCTTTTCTATACTTGGATACAATATGTTACGATGTGAACTGACTCAAACAAAGGAGTTGGAGCTCATCTTATTTATGTCGCTGATGACTTTACTTGATAAATCGGACGACGGAGGCTGGAAACGGGATCCGATCGGAAAAGGTGTTCAAGATGACGGAGTGTACGGCCTTGGTTCAAGCACTGTATTACCCTCTGCCAATACTCAACCTGAGGATCCAGTTCCGAAAAAAGCACAATTGAAAAAAATGAGAGCTGAACGTGAAAACGACCAGAAATTAAATGTTATGATGGAAAAGAGTGTGCGAAAATCACAAAAGCAACTGCAACATGAAAATGATATCATTGACAAAAAGAAGCCAATGAGCGCCGGAAATAGTCCATCTACTACGCCAAACATCTCACCTTTACCTACTCCATCCGTATCAACAAACAATTCGTCTAGTCTCCGCCGACAAAAGTCAGCATCTAACATTGACTGCTCCCCTGATGATCTCATAAATTCAGGAAAGCTATCTAGGCTTTTTAGTACTCTGGGTCATTCAAAACAAGATGAATTCGTCACGTCACCCACTTTTTCTGCCAATAATAGCATCATCAGAAAAAGTATCGTTAATAACGATCCTTTAGCACACACTTCAAACCATAGTCAAAATCACAACAACTACTACTATAACCAGCTTAGCTTTCCTTATGGTCAATACACCAACATTGCAAGTGAATACGGTCTTCAAAAATACCAGCCTCAAGCATCTCGTGCACCAAGCTTAAAAAATATCCAATGGAATACTGAGCCTCACTCACCCAGTCAGTCTTCCAGCTCACATGTACCTACAGCTCCTCCTGCACCAACCACAAGAAAACCACGACCACGTATGACGGATGCTCAACGCAGACAATCTGCTTCTGAATATTCACTATATTATCAGCAATACCAACCTGGATATGATTATTCGTCTCGTAGCAATGGTTTTAACAATAGATATCCGACATCAGACTATTATAATAATTCTGCATATTATCATCAATAAAAGGTTATTCTTTTTCAATTAGCATCATATGATGTTTATAGTTATTTTAATCGGCTTTTGATCATATCTAAGTTGTTTTGTTTCTAATTTAAATTACAGATATATGTATATAAGAATAAGGTCGCAGAAAATAAAAAGTAAAAATGCAGGAATCGAATACCCTATTTTTCATTAACTTAAAATAGGAAGAAACTAAAAAGAAAAAAAAAATTAAGTTTTCTTCTTTTTTTCTTTTTTCATGCTAAAACTTACGTTTCCTACAATCACGCTTGGTAAATCAAAGATATCACGTTTTATGGTAAAGCAAAAAGTACATGGTACAGCTCTCTTTGTAGGGCTCATCAAAATACAGGTGCTATGTACCGCTGAATCTGTGTTATCGAAAGCATGCAAAGCATACTTTTCCCAATACTCTACAGCAGATTGATTGTCCATCAACTACATTGTTATAAGGTAAATGCTATGTACGTAATGGAATCAAATACTCTATTTCCTTTACCTCGTATATGTATACTTTGCGATTTAAAAGCGTATCTTTACTCCATTGCGTTAACAGAGAAAATTCTTTTCCAACCAAGCATATTTCACCAGTGCGTCGCCAAATAATGCTCTAGTAGAGAATAAAGGTTAGAATAAAATGTATTGATGGAAAATAAAAAGAGTACAATGCCTTACAGGTGTCCCAGAAAAGCTAATTAGTTTTTCGTATTCCTAAATCGAATAAAAATGAATATATGCTAGTATATAAAGCCGCCAGTGATATTATTACCAATAAAGTGCGCTGTAAACATTTCTCAGTAAACACTAAATCATCCTCTGTCAAGTTAATCATAGAAGCTAAGACAGAAGGACGAAAGAGCGCCAGCGCTCTACTAATTCGCATCAAATCCTCTTTATTCATCCTAGCAGTGTGCATTAATAAACCCAGTTTAATTACTTGTTATATCCTCATAATACCTTGTTTTGACGTAATTAATCAGATAATGGTATCCATCGGCGTAGCTAAATGGCTTAGTAGCGCTAGCGTAAGCCATTTCGGGTGTGATTATTTGATTCCTTCTACGGACTGTTGGGCCGGAAGTTGTTGTGACAGGGCTCGCTACCTTGGCAACAACTGCTCCATCGCCGTATGCAGATAGTGTTGATATTCCAGAAGAAGATACCTGAGAAGTTCCAATAGTTGATGAAGAGATTGACGTTACTGGTGCTTGGTTGGGGAATATTGAATTGGCCCCGTCTTTTATATTGTTACTGCTATCATTGGTATTGCTATTATTATTAGTGATGTGGTTGGTGTTGCTAGTGCTTGATAAAGGGCTCTGGCCTCCATTCATGTATCCTAGACTAGAAGAGTTCACAAGGTGAATGTTGGCTGATTGATCGCCATGAACAAGGGCAATATTTGAATTTTGACGAGCAGGCCACATATTAATATCATTCGAGGAAGTAGATTGCTGTTGCTGATTTGGATTAGAATCTATCAAAGATGATCCAAGCATATCAGAAAGTATGGAGTATTCCAAATTAGTAATATTTGATCCAAATTCAGATCCAGGCAATTGAATATTCAGCAACGGATCTGTGTTAGTAGCCATGGTGCTTGCAGGGGAATCTAAATAAGAAGGGTCAGTGCAATGTTCACTTAGTGGGTTACAATGCATAGTACTTGTATTCACAAAATTCGTAGATCGTAGTGGCGAATTATCCTGTACAAAGCCATTGATGGCTTGGTTGCCTACACTTGTATTTGTCGACTGAGGACTGTACGCCGAACTAACTGAATTCGTATCTGCATTTCCTTTATTCAATACACTACATCCTTATATACACTCTAGCTTTATGTCTACATACCTTCACAGTCTTGCAAATACTTTGCCTTCTTTCTTGCTCCATCTGTGCACGAATTTGCCAAGTTTCGCTTAATGCATCGTTGACAAGGTCGTGCTGGGTTGTGTATATATATTTAGTAAGCGCTATTAAGCAAAAATAACGTCCAACATGAACTGACGTAACAAAATTAACTTACAATCATCACAAGTAAGATGAGCCTTCGATTACAAGTAAAGCAATGAGGTATTAGAAAAGTAGTTTGTGGGGTAAAAAAAAGGCGAGTTACCTTTTGACAATGAATACAGGCTCTTGCAGCCTTTTTCTTTCGTTGCCCAGGTTGCTTTGTTTGGCTATTTTCCGGTTTCATTTTCTAAAGTCTAAATAATAGTCAAGATAAGTTTAACGCAAGGTTCATAACTTGAATAATAGTAATAAATAATAAAAAAATAGATGAATAAGAGAGGAAAACAAAAAAAAAAAAGAGATGTTTTGAATCCATATTCGGAATCGTGCAACAAGGCAAAAAATTTTAGTGATGAAAAATATAAATATTTATTAAAGAATTGAAAAAAATGCAAATGCTAAATGCTTGCGATTTAATGATATGTTAAGTATATAAAGTGATTATATTGATGGAGATATGATATTATTAAATAGTCTCATCATTAGCCATTCTTCTACGATAAAGTGCCATACGAGAGCGTCTCTGTTTAGTAGTTCCAGCAGGATTTGTTTGGCTGTTAAGATCACCTAGTTCTCTGGATTCATTATCCACTTCATTGACTTCTGATTCATTTTCACTGGGCTCATATTCTTTAAGTTCATCTTCTATCTCGTTGAGCTCATGTTCTGCAACTTCATAATCAACTTCATTGGGTTCCTGTTCGTTCAATTCTTCGATAGCTACAAGGAGAGAATCTGGAGTGGTGCCATTTGTTGCAGCCTGCAAGCCGTTTTCATCCTTTCCTTCGCCTTCGCCATTATCATAGCCAGCTAAACGGACTTTTGATGCAGATTGTTCTTCAGCACCTTCATGCTCACCACCTTCGTTTTCATCACGTTCATATTCTTGCAATCTAACATTTATGGTGCTTGAGCTCTCATTGGCTTCATCTTCCTTGGGTTCGTTTTCCTTGGGTTCGTTTTCCTTGGGCTCATTTTCCTTGGGCTCATTTTCCTTGGGTTCGTTTTCCTTGGGTTCGTTTTCCTTGGGTTCGTTTTCCTTGGGCTCGTTTTCCTTGGGTTCGTTTTCCTTGGGTTCGTTTTCCTTGGGTTCATCTTCATCAGCTTCGTCTTCATCAGCTTCGCCTTCATCAGCTTCGCCTTCATCAGCTTCGTCTTCATCAGCTTCATCTTCATCGGCTTCGTCTTCATCAGCTTCGTCTTCATCAGCTTCGTCTTCATCAGCCTCGTTTTCATCAGCCTCGTTTTCATCAGCTTCATTTTCATCAGCTTCGTTCTCACTAGTGTCTTTTACAGCAGTTTCACTTTGACCAGCTTCGCCTTCACCTTTTGAATTTTTATCAGAGGTATCTTCACTAGGCACACTCTCACCAGCAGCACCTTGATCGGATGAGCCTTCATTAGCAGGGTTCTCACTTGGGATATCTTCTTTAACTTCCTCTTCACTGATTTCCACTCTGCTCAGCTCTGGGGCGTCACCCTCATTGGATCCATCTTCAATATAGATTTCGATTCTAGTAACAAAAGAACCACCAGCTTGATCTTCATTGACTTCATCAGGGACTGATTCATCAGCGCCTGCATCGCCTCCTTCAGATAAATCTCCGGTAGAGTCAACGTTATCAGACAATTGTTCAGCAGACACATTTTCCTCAGAACCAGCATCATTAGGCGCATTTTCACTGGATGAGCCATCACTGGGCGATTCTTCGGTAGGTACACCTTCTTGAGAACCTTCGGCAGGTACACCTTCTTGAGAACCTTCGGCAGGTACACCTTCTTGAGAACCTTCGGCAGGTACACCTTCTTGAGAACCTTTGGCAGGCGCACCTTCTTGAGAACCTTCGGCAGGCGCACTTTCTTGGGGTTTGCTCTCATCAGTATTTGCACCAGTCTCATCATCACTGATTTCGTTTTCATCGGCTTCATTTTCGTCAGCTTCATTTTCGTCAGCTTCATTTTCGTCAGCTTCATTTTCGTCAGCTTCATTTTCATCAGCCTCATTTTCATCAGCTTCATTTTCATCAGCTTCATTTTCATCAGCTTCATTTTCGTCAGCTTCATTTTCATCGACTTCGTTTTCTTTGAGTTCATTTTCGTCGGCTTCGTTTTCTTTGACCTCATTTTCATCAGCTTCGTTTTCTTTGGCTTCATTTTCGTTCACCTCCTTTTCGCTAGTGTCATTTGTAGCTACTCAGAAAGCTTTAATCTCAATATCTTTTATAAATTAATGTAAGCTTACCTTCTACAGCCTGCTCATTGACTTCATTTGAGTTAGGTTCCTTCTCATCAGGCTCTGACTCATTGGCTTCATTATCTTGCTCCTTTGGTTCTTCTTCGTTGCCAGTAACCTCGTTGCTGTTTGCTTCGCTTTCATTAGCTTCGTTCTCATTAGCCTCGTTGCTGTTTGCTTCGTTTTCATCAGCTTCATTTTCACTTGCTCTTTTGATATAGCGAAGACCATGTCGGCGTAAAAGGGCATCTGCAACCTTTCTGCGCTGCAACTTTCGTTTTTTGAGAGGTTCTGCTTGGCTTTGGAATCCAGCAATCTTGTGATTAAATGAGTGTCTGGGTTCTAAGGCACCAAAACTGTTGTGTTCGACAACATCCACGTCTCGTCTGATGAGATTTCCAGAGACGAACGTAAAGGTAAATGTGGAAACAATTAAACCGAGTGAAAGAAACTTCATATTTTTTATTGAAGAGAAAAAATAGGTGAAATAGTATATGAAAAATATATCTTTACATACCTTATATATATACGATTTTCCCGGCCATTGACTTTTACTAGTATTGCCTTTAAACAGCACAAACATCCTATCCCTTCAATAATTCCCTCGAAAAGTGAACAAACTGTGTTATTTAGTTGGTATCAGAATATTGATACTGTGGAATCTGAGCACGGTTGAAAAATGGAGGAGAAACGGGGTTCAGAGGGGGTCTGTATGCATAGTTAAAAAAAATCTTACAATTGACAGCAGTATACACTTAAAAAAAACATTCATAGACATCATATTTTCTTCACATAATCGTGGGTCACAACGATGAATTAAAAACACCTACTCCTGTAATTAATTTAAAAACTAAATTCCAAGTTCCCCTGTGAATTTAGAGATCGACAGGATCACTAGCTGTAGTATCATACTTTTCATGACCTTATTTTATTTCGACTAATTCTGATTAGAACAACGATCTTAACACAACTTGAACTTAGATAAGCTCATAATATGCAGCAAAAGTTATTTATTCTTGTTGTTTAAAATTGATGGGTTGGAATACTGAATTGCCCTTTATGAAAATTCTTTGCTCGTTACTTAAATTAGATCCATCTTGGTAGCAAGTGACTCTTTCCTGAAGATGGAAAATCATGACTTATAAAACATGTAATGTTCTACTATTCTGAAAATCAAGCATAATTGGGGCCAAGAATATCATTATGACATAAAGAATAAGCCACTTGAAATAATATTTATAGCCATTTTAGCATTAGAAGTAAACTCAATGATTTTGGAATAGAGTCTTTCTATTACTTAGTCATTATACAATGATTATTAATAGAGCTTCCTAAGATAGGACTTGGTTTTTATCATTGACTTGATTTTAATGATTGAATGAAACATCGAAGAAAATGCATCTTATAGTA
>VCJG01002557.1:12473-25457 GCA_024140375.1 Backusella westeae | reverse complement strand
ATGAAAGATGAGATGTCCAATAGCAACTTTATTTGATAATATGCTTTATGGGTTAATTTTGAAAGCTATCCTGCCTTATTTGAAGTAGTCTGATGGACTCTTTATATGAATTGAAACAATGATGTCCAGACAGGGTTATCATGTTAGAAAAACTAAAATATCTCTTAAGCAGTTTATGAGTAAAAAAAAAAGACTCACAATCTTTTTTCGTGGGGGCTTGATTACTCCAAAGTTCATTTGTTTTTTCTTTGTTTGAAAGAAACAATTGGCTAATTTGACACTTCCTTTATTGGTGTGTAAAAATGATCTACAGGTTAAGAGATAATAAAGGTTAAAATCAAGTGATAGTAATAGAACTATCAAAATGCAAAAGTGCCAAAATGCCAAATTGCATGGGATGGCAAGAAAGTATAACTGCCACATGGTCCTAAAGAATTAATAAGCTGCAATTTTTTACTTTTGCAGTTTTTCTGTTCGAGACTTTGGCACTTTGGAGCTTCGACATTTTGGCACTTTGATAGCTTAGCACTTTGGCACTTTTGGTACTTTGATACTTTGGCACTTTGGCATTGTGATAATTTACAGTTTGATGTTTATCAATTTTGCAATTTGATAGTTTTTCACTTGCGCTTTGGTATCACAAAGTACTTGGGATATACCCCCTAATTTTACTGTCATGCCCTTGGTCAATACTAAAATCTCCACCCCCACTAGCCCTATTTTTTTTTTCTCACCAACCTTTTCTCAAAAATATTTCTCAATAACTTGAAAACCTTTTTTCAATAATTTGAAAAATTTTCTCATTTTCTTGAAAAAGACAGTATATGTCTTTGCTTATTAACCCCAACGATTCCCACTGATCGTCTTTGTACTAAAAAAAAGATAATTAAATGAATGAGTGTGGTGTATGTTATTGCTATATATAAAAGAGGCAAGCGTACACAAGATGTAATTGGAATAGGAGAACGATGGTTTGATTGTTCATGTATTGTGTTTGCATTGTTGTATTTATTTATCAAAATAAAGAGCGTGTGGCTCATTTTATTATGCATGTTCAATAAAAGAGGTTCCCTTTCTCTTTCTATCTGATTCATTCATACATGACTGACAAAATACATAGCTCTTTACTCCCATTTCAAGTGGCATCAGCTATCTCAAAATATGGTAAGATATACATTTGAAAAGATGTACTAATGATTATGCTCGACAGAAAAAAAAGTGAAATTTGATTCATCTTTTCATTTACTGCCATGTTGATCGGCATTCATTGGAGGTCACAATGTCATTTAAATATAAATAAAGCACTTTTGTATATAGCATTAGATTTGCATTCGTTTTATATGGATGGAACTTGAAGAAGAAAACTGAGTACTTCCGTACGTAAATGGAGCAAATAAATCCCAACGAAATAGTAGAACCAAGATGCTCCCAACGTGAGACTAACTTCAGTCCAAAATGAAAAACTCTGTCCAGCATATACTCTAAGAAAGATTAATGAGATTCCCAGTCTTTTCTTCAAAATGAAAGTTAAGTAATAGATTTTATGTAGATGTAACTGATGCTTGATAGATATACTTTTATTGAGTTTCAAGAAAATTTTTGGCTCTTTCGATGCCAAAAGAATGGGAGCACCTAAAATGGTACAATACTTTTTCATGATCTTGAGAAGTACCTTGCCCTTTTTCATTCATGATGCCGAGATAAAGTGCGCTTCACCATATATAATTCTTTCGGAAACATGGGAGTAGTGTTTCTTTTGTTGCTCAGCAAGAGAGTCTGATCTGGTATCATCTTTAACTAGAACATATGTATTTTACTCCTCGTAATTGCCTTCTACAACCCGTTCAAAATATTCAAATGAAGTGAAAAAGTCTTGAGCAACACCTTTGCCATAATAGTATAGCAGCACAATATTATAGCTTTTATGTAATCTTGGTCTGCACCAAGTCCTTTATAGTACATAAAACCGAGGTTGTACATCATTTTTACTCTATTTGTGTCTTGATAATACATGTGCCACCCAAATACTCATTCGAAAATTGCTGCTTTATCAGCTTCTTCTTTGCTTATATAACTCAGTAGAAATTTAGCATCTGAACATCCACTTTGAAAAGCATTAGTAAGATATTAATAGGCCTTCTCGTTTCCTTTTCTAGTTTCAACATCAATAAAATATATCATTACCAGATAGTAGCTGCTGCTAGTGTAATAATCTTCATCTGTTACGATCAAATTAGTTTTATATACCCTGTGACTTTTTTTATTGATGAATTTTACCTGATAACTGTCCTTTGACAATCATTCTAAAATACTTTGATGATTTGGCACGATTGGAGTCGATTATAATTCGGGTTTCCTTTGTGTTATTATCTTCTGATATCGATTTCACACCATAGTAGCATATTAATCCGAGCTCGTATATGTCTTCAAGATCAAGCTGGTCAATTACTGTTTCAAACATGTCTACTTTTTTCAGATACTCCTCAGTGAGTGAATTCGGTATATCTTCATAAGTAATCTCTGAAAAGAGCCTTGCTTTATCTTTACTGCAAAGTGTTATTGACTTTCGGAAACATTGAAGTGTTTTTTTATAATCTTGTTTAGTACCATAGCCGTACAAATACATAAGTCCAAGCTTAAAATTCACCTCTCCTTTCAATTGATTGTTTTGGCGTCGACTTTTGTTGCTACTAGTCTTGACGATTTGAGAGAGAATATGAAAGTGACCGTTATAAAAAGAGTCGACGGTATATGGTTCATCGTAATTATTTTGAAGCCAAATTAACGCGTTGTCATTTCCTTATGAGTTTGATATGGAGTACCATTTGATAGCTTCTATAATATCTTTTGAAAGTAGTTTCCCTTCTTCAAATAGCTGACCTAGTGTGAATTGTGCCATTGTATTTCATTTTTCAGCTGCTTGCGTATAGTAGTCGATGGATTTCTTGGTATCTGGCTTAGTCCCTTTACCGTGCTGATAGATGGTACCAAGTTGATATAGTGCATTACTATTGCCGAGGCCACAAGCTAATTCGTAGTATTTGATTGCTTGTAAATAATTCTGATGGACTCCTTGATCAGCTTCATATAGTCTACCCAGATGAAAAGTGGCTAAATTATGAGAATATTCAGCAGTTCGAGAATACTATCTAGCAGCTTCAGATGGACTTATGTCTACACCGACTTCTACATACATCATGCCGAGACTATACTGCAACTCCGTATTTCCCCGGTTTGCTACAGCCTCCCACATTTGAAGATATGATGTATATTCAAGTTCACCAGGCATTAAATCATCAACTAGCTGCTTTCTCTTTTCTTTCCACACCGACTCACTTGATATGCAAGTCGCAAGTTGGGCTGGTTGATACCCTTGTTTTGCTGCAAACGTATAGAGTCTAAAAGCTTCCACATAATTTTTTTTGGTTCCATTTTGGTATAGTTGTGCCAGTCTGAATAAATCTCGTTCATGTCCTTTTTCTACAGCCATTAGGTAGAGCGAAGCGATTTTTTTTTTTTTTTGCTCTTCTTCTGAAGGATTGTCTGCTTCTAGTAGTAATCCCAAATTATAGTGAGCATTTATGAAACCACCATTTGAAGCCATTTCGAACCATTTGGCTGCATTTTTGATATTGTAATATGATGACTTGGTACCTGAGGCTAGCATTCCAAGCTTTTATTGGCTAAGTACATGACCAGACTCAACGAATATCTCTAGCATTTTCTTGACTGTTTCCTGTTTATCTTGTTCGCCGTCAACATTGAAGCTATTGAGAATTCCATATGCTTCCTTGTGTCCCATTTCAGAGGCTTCATTCAATAAAGTAAATGCTTTCCTGGGATCTTGAGGTACTCCATAACCATACAAGTATATAGATGCTAGTTTATAAGTAGCATCAATACTACCAGCTTCATATGATCTCTGGAAGTAGTCTATAGCGTTGGACATGTCTTGCATTTTTGCTCCTTCATTCATACTTTCATGGGAGAGACCTACTTCGTACAAAGCCATTGAGTTTCCTTTATTTGAATGTGATTTTTGTGTCATAGTATTGATTTTCTTTATCTCCGTATGTTTTTGCTCATTTAAGCTGTGCCTCTAAGCTTCCAAGTCGGTCCACTGCTCCAAAAAGTTTTAGCGCCAGTTCAATATTGCATTTCAATCCACCACCACCTTCATACAGTTGTGCTAGTTTGTATACAGCATATGGATTTTTCTGTTTAATAGCTTCATTATATAATTTGACTGTCTCGGTTGTATCCTGACTAAGCCCTTCGCCGCGTTCTCATAATACACCCAGCTGACATTGAGCATCTCTATTGTTCTTTTCTGCAGCAAAAGTATGCCATTTACTAGCTTCCAGTGGGTCCTTTCGTACACCAATTCCTTGATAATACAATTGACCCAATTAATATTGTGCAGCGTTGTCGCCTTTTTTAGCTACTCTAGTATGCCAAATGCTTGATTTCAAGTAGTATTGCTCAACACAGTCATCATTTTTGTACATTTTGGCCATGAGATATTGTGCTTTAATGAGTCCAGTTTTGGAAGCTTTTCGGATCCACCTGAATGTAGTGTCGTTATCTTGTTTGAACTGGTTTCCATAGTAGTAGTTCAAGCCAATTTCAATCATAGCATTTCCATCTTTCTTCATAGCATTTGCAGCCAATCTTTCCATCGCTTTTAATTTAGCAGGCTCGATGATTGCATCAACGTCATCTCGAAGTTTTGAACATAATCCCTTCTTTGTATATAGTTTTGGCGCTTTTTCCTCGAGGGATTGATATGGTTCATCATTATTGGGAGTGTCACCATTGCCATGAAGTAAATCCAGACAATTCTGAGCCATCTGACTACCCTCCTTTGTGGCTCTTTTGTACCACTCTGTCGCCTTGGCAAGATCTTGATCCACGATTTCACCCTTTCGAAAAATACAACCAAGAGCAATCTGTGCTTTGACATTGCGCATCTCAGCAGCTTTATTTTACCAATGTATAGTCTTTTCATAGTCGATATTAACACCAAGTCCATGTTGATATAAAAAAGCAAGTCCACTTTGTCCACAAATATTTCCATTTTCGGCAGCTCTGGTGTACCATTTAAAAGCTTCATGATGGTTCCATTTCATGTCGTAATGTGCATGATAGATGCCAGCAAGGTTGTACTGGGCGTCAGCATTTTCTTTCTCAGCAGCCAATGTATAAAACTCGATAGTACGAGAGGTAATTTTTCTGATACCATAACCGTGTTGATAGAGGAAACCCAAAGTCAAATGAGCATCGACTGTACTCTGCTTTCGACATCCAAGCAAAAGTTTAGTAAAATATTCCTTTATCTTGGTCAATTCACACACCATCTGTTTTACTCTATACTCGAACAATTCGCAGATTTTGTGTTGCTTCTTGAACTTTTGTTGAGTCCATTCTTCTTCCTCAGCATTTCTCTGTCCACGGCAATAAATGCCCTTTTCAGCGTGATAGAGATTATGAAGACGAGTTAATGCCTTTGGATAACCTTGAATAGCGGATTTCATATACCATTGATAAGCTGTGAACTCGTCTTTTTCTGTTCCTTTACCAAGAGCGTGAAGGTCGCCTAGTAGAAACTGAGCTTTCATGTTTCTCTGTTCGGCTGTCAGGTTCAACCAATAAAATGATTTTTCATAGTTGTCAGGTACATTTGTTTCTAAACGGTATGCTTCGCCTGAAGTGTTCATAGTTAGTATTTATACGAGAGAGAAATCATTTAAAAAGAAAAATACTTACCAATATCAAGCTGAGCGAAGAAGTCGTCAACTTCAGCCTTTTTGAGATTGATGGGATCAAGATCCGGGATATCCTTGAGTAGTTCAAGTAAATCTAATGATGAAATTCATTAGGACATTGTTATTCCTATTAACTCATCTACATACATTGCTTTTTTCTTTTGTTCATTTCACAGAGATTCGTGCGAGAAAAACAAACCACTGAATATTTATTTGTTGTTTACTCTTTCTCTAAAAGTCATGCTGTGATACAAACTATTGAAAATGCTTGAACAGACGACTTTACTTTTAAATGTTGACGTGATCAATGATATATGCACTTGCACTTAGTAACTCACCAGAGTGTAATTTGTGTACGTAGGTATAAGCCTTTTGTTCTTCAGATAGCAATCTTTACACCATTAAGTCAACACAGTCATTTTTTAAGTCTTGGGAGAGTTCATTCTGAAAATGACAGGTATTAGGTAATATACCAATATTCTTGTGGTATAATATAAATATGACGCATTCATTGCAAAATAATGATTTGAAAGTGAGAAATATAAACATATCCAAAAGCAAACTCTGTAACAGATAAAACTAAAGATAGCCAAGAATTTTCGAAATAGTGTCCACTTGGATAAAGTAAAAAACTTATTTTGTCTACGATTGCAAATGAACAAGGAAAAAGATGCTTTATATAGTTTTTGGCTGCATTTGCATCCTCTTTTTCCATGCTGTGACGGTGATTCCTTGTCCAAAATGGAATAGACATGTGTGACCAATAAGCGATAAAAATAGATAATGTAGCACAAAAAACATGTGAAGATGACTCGGCTTAATTAGCAAAAGTGCAGTTTTTCCATTTTAGAACAAGATGCAATCAAAGAGAAAAGACATTTCCTTTTTGTTTATATATTTATTTACGTTGTTTATTATATTATTATTTATATTTCTTTAATAAAAAATATAAAGAAATATGTTGTTGTTTATATATATTTTACATGATTAGTTTTGAATAAGGGAGAGGGGTTAGAGCGTGGATTGTACGTGTGAACATAGATTTAAATATAATAATAGATAAGGTGAGAAAAGCAAAGCGTTGTTCTTTATATACACACAAATGGTATATTGTTGTTGAGAATATTTAGGGTTTGCGGAATTCAGTCAATACAGGATAGATTGCCTGGAATGCTTGATAGATTTCTTCTCTGACTTTAGCACCAGTCAGAACAATCTTACCAGAGACAAAGATAAGCAATACGATTTTAGGTTTGACCATACGATAGATAAGACCAGGGAACAATTCAGGTTCATACTAAAAAGATAGCATTGTTATTGTTATTGTTGTTGTTATTTGTATATATTTAGACTTTACTGAACTAAAGTGTCCATGAGAGTAGGCAAGACCTTCAAGACGAATAGGAAACTTGACGTCACAGGAGCCGACAATGTTTTGAATCTTGAAATCCGTAAACTTGGCTTGGAAACCCAATTTCTGGACAATGCGCGCGTATTTACGAGCTGCAAGTTTTGAGTCATCTTCGGATTTTGCGCCAGTGACAACCATTTTACCCGAAGCGAAAATCAATGCCGTAGTTTTTGGATCACGAATACGCATGATGACTGCAGCAAAGCGCTGAGTTTTTGTTTTTGTGAGTATAAAACAAATGAAGTAATAAAAGAGAAAAACACATGTTTTTTTCTTATTTTCTTTTTAAAAGATATTGATGGATACCTTTGGATTGTACTCTGCATTACGAGCATGGAGCGCAATGGTCTTCAGATCCAAGCGACAATCCAAATTAACCGTAGCAACAATATTTCTATCATGAATGCGATTAAAATACAGTGACAACAATGACTCTATTTATATTCTTACTGTAGGGTGGGAGTGATGCCAGCAACAGCATATGGACTGCCGGCATCTGCGCTTGGCGTGGGTGTGTCGACAGCTGCTGGCGTGGAGGGGAGGGCGAAGGGTGTGTTATTACGAAGTGGAGTGGGAATAGAGGGCGTGGCCATGGCGGGTGTGGCCATGGATGGTGTTGCGATATTGAATCCAGACATGTTTTTATATTTTATATAGATTTACTTAAAGATTAGAAAAATGGAAAAAGACTAGCTTGCGATTAAAGCGAATGGAGTGCGATTTTTTATTGATTGACAATTCTTCTTTTTTTTTAAAAAAAATAATGAGACGGAATCGAGATACAAGTGTAAGAGTGAAGAATATCTCTACGTTGTAAGTAACTGATAATAAGAAGTAAATAAATAAAAAAGAATAAATAAATAAAAAAGAAACTATTTTTTATACAGCAACAACAAGAAAAAAGAAGGGCTCTATTTATACTTTTTTAAAGTGTGCACAAAAAAAATAAGACTTGCAAAATAAGGCAATTCAAACTAAGGGGGGATGACAATCCAATTTACAAAAATTGGAATAGTGGCTTGGTGCTGTTCAATCATTTTGAACTACGTTGCACATATGCATTTTATTTACTTTCTAAATATGGTTATTGGTGCATATATCCTTGCTTTGTTATCACTTTGCAAATGTAAATACTCTTTTCTTTTCTTTTTTTCCAATGAGATAATATCTCTGATTATCAATCACTCCAAAAACAGAAATAAATGATAGAATCAGCCCATAAAGTTGTAAAGATCTGAAACAAATTTTAATAGAGAGAAAGATTAGATAGATACAAAATGACAAATACGTAGTCATCTAAAACAAAAGATAAATAGCGGATATAAATAAGCCCTTATTACATCTCTTTCTTCAATATATTTGAAAATATATATATATATATACAAAATGGCCCACGGATTCAAAGTAACTGAATTAACCTCTGAAAAATTGGATAGAGTACAACGCAATCCCAGTTTTGGAAAAATCTCACAAAAGGATGTCGATTTTTTCAAAAGTGTCTTGTCTGCAAGCTCCATCTTGGAAAAAGAAACGGCCCCCAAGGATGTCTATTTGAAATATACAACTGATTGGTACAATGTCTATCGTGCCAATCCTGCAGTCATCTTATTACCAGAGACAACAGAGCAGGTGTCGCAGTTATTAAAGTACTGTAATGATCATCATCTTGCAGTTGTGCCTCAAAGTGGAAATACAAGTGCAGCAGGAGGTAAAGACAATTCTTATTTATATTTATATTTACTAATAACAACAACATTGTTTTTTCCCCTCTTAATAACAAGGTTCCGTTCCTGTATTTGATGAAATCATTATCAGTACGCATAAAATGAATAAAATTCGAGTATTTGATGAACTTAGAGGTATAAAGAAGAGGGGGGAGTTAATATATTAGCCACATCTGGATTAAAACATGTAATGAATAGGCGATCTCATTTGTGATGCAGGTTGTGTATTACAAGATTTAGATAATTATCTTGTAGAAAGAGGTTACCAGGTAATTAACAATGGAATAAACGAATACCAAATAATTTAATCATTTTTTGATAAAGATGCCTTTGGATTTACCTGCTCGTCATTTGTGTCGTATTGGTGGAAACATCTCTACAAATGCTGGTGGTATTCGTCAAATGAGATTTGGTAACCTTCATGGTAGTGTGATGGGACTTGAAGTCGTCCTACCCGATGGCACTATCCTGGACAACCTCACCACCTTAAAGAAAGACAATACTGGTTATCATTTAAAAAATCTGTTTATTGGTTCTGAAGGAACCTTGTGCGTAATAACAGGCGTCTCCATCACCACAGCGCGTATCCGTCATGGCGTCAATGTGTTCATGTTGGGTTTTGATGACTTTGCAGATGTGGTCCAGACTTATGCTTTGGCCAAGAAGGAGTTACCGGAAACTCTCTCCGCTTTCGAGGTGTTTGACAACGATTCCGTGAAATGTGTGCATAAACAAAATTACCAGGAGCCTGCTGGGAGTCCATTCCCTATTTCAGATAAACACCATGTTTATGTTGTATTGGAAACTGCTGGTAAAGAACCCGAGTTTGAGGACAAGGTAAACTATTTCATAAAACTTTTTTTTTTTTTTTGCTAAGGGGCTAAAATGAGTTATATAAATAGAAAGCAGACAACTTTTTAAAATTATTATTGGACAACAAATTCATCAAGGATGGTGCAGTTGCTCGCACACCAGAAGAAAGAGCCAGATTCTGGTCCTGGAGAACAAAACTACCAAGAGCCATCGTTCAAAACGGACCCTCCTCTATTCACTTTGATATCTCCCTGCCTCTTCCCAGATTATATCAATTGGTAGAAGATACAAGACAGTGGGCTACTGAAACGGGCTTGATTCCCAATGACATTGTTGCCGTGTATGGCTATGGACATGTAGGTGATGGCAACCTTCACTTGACTATCCCTGCTATGCGAGACGACCAGGCATTGACAAAGAAGGTGGACGACTTTGTGTATAAATGGACAGCACGCTACCAGGGTAGTATTAGTGCAGAGCATGGTGTGGGTCTTATGAAATCGCCTTATCTATCCTATACAAAATCGGCTGCCATGATTGACTCGATGCGTAAAATTAAGGGTTTGTTTGATCCAAACGGTATCATGAACCCTTACAAGATGTTCCCTACCGAAGAGCAGGAGAAGGAAGGAGAACTTGTGTGTAGGAAATACGGTGTAGGATGTTAGATTATTTATGAGTTTTTCTCCTGTCTTTGCCTGCTCCTTTACCCTCTCCCCATTTATAATCCTTATATAAAAAGAAAAGTAGAATAATAATATAAAATAATAAACTTGTTTTTTTTTAATGAATTGAAATATAATAGTATAGTGTTATATATTAATTTTCCCCTTTTTACATTCTATATGTGATGTAATATACAATTCATAAATTACCATTCAACTTTTTTCATTGATAATGACAGCGTCTATCAATCATTTTCTCGTCATGAAACAAGTTAGGTGCAATAAAATGAAATTAATAATTTATGTATTTATGCATACTTCAAGTTTAATTGTCTGCAGGTGGTGGTGATATGAATTCTCAAATTGATATGTTATGCAGATTGCATTTTTCTTTTTATCATCTTGGGGAAATAAGATTATTTTCTTCTAGACTGATGTATTCTTTACAAATAACTTTCTAGCAAAGCGAGCACTATGGTATTCACGTATTTTACAAGGCGGCTTTCATTTAAAACAAAGACGTGAAATACCAGTTATACAGGTCGACCTTTCACATCTGAAAATACTTTAAAATATCACACCATCAATTTTCGAATTTAACATACAAGTTGTTTTCAAAAATTTGGATTATCGAAAGTAACGTATCGTTTACGGTTTCATTTTTCATTTGCTTAGCAAATCTTGTACTCTTTATTCATCATTTAATAAAATAAAATAAGGACCAACAGACGCTTTTTGTAAGCTCCCCTTTTATTGAAGAGAACGACCTTCACCACAAATCACAAGTCTATAATGAGCCTTTCCATTCATCAAAGCCTCCACACCCCTGTTGACTTCCTCTACAGAATTTCCCACCTTCTCTACCAATGGTCTCACATTATGCTCGCTTGCAAACGCCAACATTTCCTTTAAATCAGCATCGCTTCCAACATAACTACCCACGATTTGGATGAACTTGTATACGAGGAGAGGTGGTGGGATGGGGATGGCCTGTTCGGGAAGATCCAAAACGATGAGCTTACCACGAAGCTTGATCAATCCAAGAAGTTTGGCCCAATCAGTATTGCTACCAGTGCCGCATACAATCAAACAGTCTACGCTTTGTTCATATTGGGGTTCAAAATTACCATTACTGTCACAGACGGTGAAATCGGTTGCACCAAAGCCTCTTGTTTCTTGTTCCTTTCTTCGACTTGTGGAAAAGGCAACGATGTCTTTACAGCCTCTGGCACGTGCCCATTGGACCTAAAAAATTGTGTGTGAATATCCTTGTAAGAATACTGCCCCATTTTAACTTACTGCCAAGTGTCCAAGACCTCCAATACCTGCAATACCAACAGATGTTTCAGGACCAATGTTGTGGTGCTTGAAAGGTAAATAGCTAATGAAAAAAAAATACCGTTGATATACAGCCTTTTTTTTTTGCATAAATATTTTGATCTAAAGCCTTACGTTGTAATTCCTGCACATAATCTTTTTAAGGTTTTTTTTTTTAGCATTGCATGTTCTTATAATGATATAAACCACAACTTACAAAGGTGCTCCTTCAGCATCACTGATGTTATCGGGAATAGGAATGGCCCACTTTGATTGAACTCTGACTTTATTGGAGTAACCCTATTTATGTGATTTAATAATTTTTTTTCATGGATTACAAGAAACTTACACCATATGTTTGACGACCTTTATAAGGTGCATTATAAGTCAAGACCTTCTTTGAACAAATCTGGGCATAATCAGTATTGCAGTACTCACAATCATTACAACTGCGAGATACAGGACTGACACCCACTCTATCACCCAGCTTGATATCCTTTACATCGGCGCCAACGGCAGTTACTTTTCCAATCATTTCGTGACCAGGAATCAAGGGGTAGACTGCTCGTTTCCAGCCCTTTTGATAAATATAGAGATTATTAAGATATTATATAAATTGTAAAATATCAAAACATACATTGGTTATTTGATGAACGTCAGAGCCACAACTATTATATCATGAATTAGTTTTACGTTGCTTTAGTCCAAGTGTTCTTACATTCCGCAAGCAGCAACCAGAATCTCTACTTCGTCATTGTCTAACGGAATAGGGTCAAACTCCATAGGCTTCAAATAAGTTCCCTTTTCGTTCAATACAAAGGGTTCAGTAGCAGCATATCCAATAAACTTTTCTTCCAAGGTCATTTTTAGTTATGAGAAAAGAAAGGAAAAGAGCAAAAAAAAAAAAAGATGCGATACGATATATAAAAACCTTTAGTCAAAGTAAATCGTTCCGGGACACGTGAGAGTCAGGGAAAAAAATTAGTATATTACACCAAACCTTAATAATGCACTTTGGCTGATAACGATATCTATCGTTTACCCAGAATGAAATTGACGTACTTGGCGAAATCATTCAAGTTTTCGAAATCGAAGCAACATATGTCTTTACTTATAAATTGAGCTTCCTTTCTGTCTAAATTAATATATTAAGCTTTTTTTTTTTTTTTAAAGAACAGCTTCTTTGATTTTGCAGCCTATTTTACGTTTTCTTAGAATTGTATCATTCTACCCTGAATCCTTTATATTACAAGTACTGCACTAAAGGATCTCGACCGATGCAAATTATG
>VCJG01002554.1:25378-38815 GCA_024140375.1 Backusella westeae | reverse complement strand
GAAAAAAAAAAAAAAAAAAAAAAAAAAAAAAAAAAAAAAAACAATGATAACAACAAACTCGAGATAAACAAAACTAAACTGCTTAGAGAACTCAATTTATTATATTCACATGACATGTATTTTTACCTACTTGCCAATATTCATTGAAATGACAAAGGTCAAAGAAAATAAGGGTGAGTAAATACCAAACAAACAAAAGTATTCGAATTTATAACCAAAACAGTGGATCGATGTGTCGATGTGATTTTTTTTTCTTCTTAATCCTCATTATTGAAAGGTTAAAAATAAGACAGGTGTCTTTTGTGTATTGTAAATGTAACATTGCCTTCATCGTCGTATCACTATCATTTGGAGCGTACTTCTTTTTCTGTCATTGCAACGTAAAAATAAAGTAAAAGTGTATTGATTAAAAAAAAAAAATGGTTTTTAGGAGTATTTTTCTTTCTCGTAAATGGATAAACTTGCCCCATGCATTTTACACTGTGGAATACAACATCGTGAGTTGGCTGATGCTCAGTACCTGAAACTCTTACATCTCCGATTGTTTTCACTTGCCATTAATGGAAGGTGGCATGGTCTGTCAGAAAAAAAAATACACGTTTACTCCATTTAACATAAATGAAAATAGGAGGGAGCCACACTGTTTTTAAGGATATTATAAAATATCCTATAATAATCTTTATCAGGGACTCGATGTTATCATTTTGAACCAATAAATAGGTACTAGCATTTTGCTAAAAAAAAAGTAACAGGTGACACAGCTTTAGCTTGGAACACAATAAAATTCAAATATGCTGGTCCTTGAGTTCCCTCACACAATATAAATCATGTTGGCGTAATTTTTTTTCACAAAGTTATAAACTACATTATATCAATAAATTAAAGAGTTCTGCATTTTAAAATAATAAAGAAGGGGAATTATATTTAATAGAAATCTAAAAAGCATGTAGCGCGTATGTATGATAGAGAGGGAGGTGATATTGGGGTATAGTTTTGCATGTCGCATTACTTATCAGTAACTGGAATAGATGTAAGCGTGTTTTCAAACTTTTCAAAAGGACCATTGCTATTCAAAAACGCAAACGTTGCTTGCATGTCAAAAAAGGTCTCGTAATCAAATATTTCAAGCTTCTCGACTGATTTTTTCTTCATCATCGTCGGCATCTCCTGCTTAGGTAAAGGTGACTCTTCCTGTTTAGGAATGGCCGATTTGACACTGGTGGTTCTTGTGGAAGGGGGCGCACTCTTTCTCTTTTCTTCTTTTTTGTGTTCCTTGATTTCTTTTTTGTCCAATTTTTTTGATTTTCTTCGAAAGAACGAGCTGAATGATCTCCGTTTGTTGATCTCTGGTCGGTTTTCCTGCTCGGGTTGTTTGACTGGTTTTTGCTTGACTGGCTCTTTTGCTTTGATCGATCGATTGCGTCCTGGCAATGCGGTCTCTTTAGGTTTTACATCCAGTTGCTGGCTCACTTGTCTTTGGAAAGTTTTAGCCGGAGTATCTTGCACCATTTCCTTCAATTGTTCTCTTGGAGGTACTAAGTGCTGTGGGGGCAATGGTGATGGGGTTAACACTTGTCCTTGAAATGCTCTGACTGGGTGTTTGTTGATGGTCTCTCTTGAGCTAGTTGGCAATGGTGATGTTGGCTCTATTAAGTTGAGTGGCGGGGACATGGGTCGGATTTGAGAATGGTTGGATGGTTGTCTCTCATCAATGAGCTCTTTTTGTGCAGCTGGTAAGGGTGGATTCTCTTGTTCTTCTGGGCTAGTAGATGTCTCCTCTTGTTGCTCTGGATTTGTTGTTGGTTCATGCATTGATTCATCTTGAGGATTCTGCAATTTTTCTGTAGCATCATTGCCCTGCTTGGTGCTATTACTACTTCCCTGCGATAGATCGTCCTTCTCCCCTGCATCCTCCCTAATTTCATCAGACACATCTACCACCTCTTGCTCAGCATCTCCCGTTTCTGAGTGATCAAGGATATAGAAGGGCTTTTTAGGCGCATGAATTGCATCCTTCCATACCCTTTGTGCATGTCGCGCTTCCTCAAATATACTAAACCAATTAATGGGGATGATTGCTCTTAGTTGCTTTGGAAAAAGAAAGATAGATGGATTGCCCGCGTAATCAAAAGCTGGGAAAGCGTCAAAATTCATTGGTAGGTACCTATCGGATTATAAATGATTAGAAGATGAAAACAACAATACATGTAGATAAAGAGGCTTACCTTGCTTCATACCACCTTAAATCATCAATCATGTCTGTACGAAGTATAGAAAAGCAGCACATTTCATCGTTCCAGCCTAAGTGAAAACATGAGTATTGGCGTTCGCAGAGCACAAGACTATGATAAAGTCTTTTTATTTATTTGTTTGCATCGGGATTACCTTGAAATAAAGCGATAACAACCAATTTCGATTTAACGATATACAATTCACCTTGTTGTAATTCGTCCATAGTTAAAATATCAGGTATTTCTTCGTGAATTTCACTCGTTGTGGTGCTTTCTGGCCTAACATGAGATGATGGCCAAACTGGTTGGAATTGGTGCGACATAATGTTTTATGATAGTTTATGAAAAAAACATGTGGCAAATCTGATTTATTTATTTTTTTTTCTTTTAAAAATAAAGTGTGGGCGTTGTGTTACAGGCATGCCCATTTTACATTTTCGGAGAGATCTCCTTTTTTTTTTTGATGTTAAGGTTATATATTTTTTTATTTTTTATTTACAAAATAAAGCTATATTAAAATATAAAAAAAGATAAAAGGTGATTAACTTTCTTCACTTGCTTTTAGTACCATGTTCTTTAAGAATCGCTGTAAGACATGTCGCATACGTTGAGGCGTAATTTTAGGTGAATACTTTCTTATCCGATATTCAAGGCAACGTGTAACTATATCTTTTGGTATATACGACGAACTTTTGGTAACGGGCTCCTCTGTAAGATCCTCGTTGCCCTCTCTATTCTGGGGCAGAACAACTGAGGTGGCTGGCCTACTATAGTAAAAGGAAGGGGACATCCATTTGGCAAATGAGTTTTTTTGAGAAGATGCAGAGTACCAGGAAGGCGACATGGATGTACTGGGTAATATCGAATTGGCAAATGAAGGGTGGTATACTGGTAGTATCTTTTTGCTCGCATCATTGCCTTCCTCTTCCTCCTCTTGATTTTGTTCCTCATCTTCTGGTTTTGCCCTGTCATCTTGCTCAGTTGCTTCTGAATAATGTTGTGGTGAAGAAGGAGCCGAATTATCGGCAGTTGTAACCAGATGTTTGTAACTACCACGTAAGGCAAATTCCGGTGGAATGATGTCCATTCCAACAGAACCCATCAAATGCAAGTGTCGGATAGCTTGTAATACATCAGATACTGTTATGATACAAGATTTAGTAAATGCGCATTTTAGAGTGTGACACAAATATTACCATAAAGATATTCAAGGAATTCTCGGTTCTTGAAGGTTCGTTTTTCGCTGATCCGGTTCATGATTTTATGCCATAAATTTGTGCGATTGGACCAGTAAGGCCAACCATACTGCATCAATACAATCATGTTTCCGGCCTTTTCATCCCATCGAAGAGCAGAATCAATTGACGCCATACCTCCTCTCTGTTCAGATTCATTGTCAAGACTAACGATTAAATGTTTTATACATCGTACAACAAGCCCTTCTTGTGTGACTCTCATCAAACCAAATTCACGTCCATGAAATACATTTGCAATGATGTTGCAATCAATTTCATCCGATATAAAATCCTTTTCGTCCAATCCATTGGGTATAGGGAACACGGATAAAATGATTGCTATTTCCAACGTCGATTGCTATTCGTAAAATAAAAATAAAAATAAAAAATAAAAAAGTAAGCAAGCTATAGAATCAAACTATAATTAAGCATCACTTTACCTGTAAACTACCCACGAGTAAGTAAATAACCCCGATGTTATACAGAACGCGGAAAGCAAACATAAAAGGTATGTCCATATCCGTTGCCCGATTGCTATCAGTCTTTTCTTGTCTACGTTGCTCTTCAATTCGATCACATATGCTTTGTGATAATTCCAATGCTTTTGCTAAATTTCCAGGTACAGACGGCTTTTTTTTTAAATCAAAAATGGTGGAGGGATTAATAAATACAAAATATTGTTATAATATATCGAATGATGATGATGTGCTTACCGAAGAAAGTGCTAAATCGCTCCTAACAAGCAATACCGCATTATGCATATTGAATGGTAGTTTATAACCATCAATAACACGACACAGTTCTTTTATAATGATTTAGTATATATTTACCAAAAATAAATACTTTTTTTCATGTATTTACCTTGTTCCCAACCACCCAATTTTGTAATTAAATCCTTTTGTGCTATTTTGTCAGTTGCCCACTGCCACAGATCGACTGCATGTCTCAGACAATCGGCAGCCTTACTTAATATTTTTAATGCGTTATCTACACCCTTGATACAATACGAGTCCAATCCATTACCACGATCCGAGGCAGGGTTATCTAGTTTTTGGCGCTTTTCCAGATGTCTTGGATAATCATCTGCAAAGTTGAGTGTGTTTTTTTCTTGCTCTTTACCCTCAGCCGTTCGTTTTTGGCCAATTTTCAAATTTGTGCCAGGTTGAAACGAACAAACCGGGATTAAGCATGATTTTTCGTTTGAATTTTCCTCGTCCATTCGACAGACTGCCTTGTAGTAATCGTAGCCAAACTGTACAAACTGCAGTGTAATAATCATATATTCGCACATTAGCGTGGATAGGATTGATAAATCTTCTGCGCTTGGTGATGATGAAGACTCTTGGTCGACGTTATCCTCTTCAATCCTCACACTATTTCGATGATCCTTAAGGTATTGAAACCGTAGTACATAAGACACATTATCCAATTGTTCGAATCCATTGTAGCTAAAGCAACAAAATGAGGCTAAGCATGATTTATAATCCATTAAATAGTAAGATACTTTACCCACATGCTGACAACATTGCACAAGTAAAGCTTGTGGCATCCTCCCATCGATGTTTTTTAATATAAAAGCGCTGCCCGAGAAGTAAAAACTGCTCAAACAGAGGAAAGGGTAGCGTGATGAAATGCTTGTTGTCTGTCGATTTAATCGAAGGAACTTTATCTTTTCGTACAAGCAGCAATCTCTGTTTGCATAGACGAGGAAATAATTCTGTCACTAAAAAAGGAGGGTTTCAGTTTACTGTGTATCGGGTATACAGAGACACTGACTCATACCTAGAACGCTAATACAGTTTTGACGATCATCTCCTTTCATTGCTTGAGCGCACAGAATCAATAAATTAATGGCATCAATCTATTTCATTGTTCAATTATTAATAAGAATAATAAGAATAATAAGAATAAAAAAAAAAAGAGGTAATGTCGTTACCAAGTATTTATAGGCATGTCTTGGATAAGCTTGAATGTAGTCAAATAAGATTCGAAATACTCTCATTGTATCCTGTTCTTCCAGTCGAGCTATAACAACAAAATAAGCGTTCTATTTTAGTGACAACTTGTCACTGTAGGTTCATTTACCTCTAGCATAGTCAATGATATTCGACTGTAGTAAGCAAGGTAAGGAGGCAAAGAATTCTTTAAAAATGAAAAAAGAAAACGTCAGTTGTATGAAAAGCTATTGTAGTTGTATTAACGCGTACTGCTTGCATTTGTATCCTTTACAGGGTCTATATTTTCTGCTAGTTCAATTAAATATTGCTGAAAAGTTGGGTTCTGCAGGCTATTCGATTGTCTAAATATCTAGTTAGCAAAACTCTTTCTTGAGGGTATCGCACTTTCTTTTGAATTTACAGTAAAACAAAGGTCTGAATGGCCTTTTCAAAGTTTCCAGAACTGACCGCTGAAAGATGTCCGTTAAACTTTGGATAAATAGGTTCAAGTTAGTGTTATTAATTATTGCACAAGTTATCGGAACGGGTTATATACTTCATTTTCGAATAGTGGCTCATCGGCTTTTGATTCTATAGACATGTGTGAATTAGGCAAGTTCAATTAAAAGAAAAAGTATGTAAAAAAGCAATAATATTTTTATTATACAGCGGCTTTTTTTGGGTTGAGTTATGTGTGTGTGTATAAATGTGGGTGTGTTCACTTTTCGCTGTCACATTCGAATGACCTCAGGTCTGATTTACACTATAAAACAGGCCTTTTTCAGCTTGTGCTATCTTTACAAGGCTAAATCACTATTTTTACTTGTGATCTCTACTAACTATGTACTATTGATAAGTGTATTTCGCTTTTAGCAAACATGAATTGTTATATTGGTCTTTTTTCTTCTTCATGTAAAAAATCCCATCATATCCAATGGCAGGGTCCACTTCATTTTATTTATTCTGCATCATTGTGTTATGTAATATGCCGTTATCAATAAAGATCTTGTCTCATATTTGTTTTCTTAACTTCTCTTTTTTATCAGCAACAACACATGTCATTGATTAAAGGTATATCGGAGTTTGGTAATTTAAGACATTTAGAGGTTGAGAAGTCACCTTTTTTCAGTTTGAACATGCCATGCATTTTCATAAACTATAGCCTCTAGCAAGACATTTGAACATCATAAAGATACTATGTTTTGAAGTTATTCAATTTTGAGTGAATTCAATAGTAATTGTGAATACTTTATTCAAACTTATTCTGAGAAAGCAGTACTATTAAATACTTGGCTCTTCATTTTGTTTTTGAACGTTAATCTCCGCCAAATGGGAATGGTGCAACATGTCAGACTGATTATATAATCAATCTGCCGAAAAATATAATTAAAAAAAAAGGCAATTTCTTTCTTGCATTTGTCCTTATCTTGATGATAGAAAAATAATAAACAAATGGAGATAATGAAGATAAAAAATAGAAAGTGGGAAGCATTAGAGTATGATGAAGGAGTATTACTTTTACAATCATTCATTTATACAAACAACTAATTTAAATAAACGTAGTCCTCGTCTTCTCGGTCTAAATACTCCCTATTAAACATGTCATTAGTTTAACCAAAAGGATTACAAAGTGCATTTTACTACATCACTTACTTATCAATTAATATTTCAACTCGTGCCTTTACATCTTGAGCCTATAAAGAGGGGGTTGTTATTATTCCAGTCATTTCATATTGTATTAGATGATACTTACAGTTGTTTGGAATCGGACTTGTCGAGTCACTTCTTCTAGTAACGACGTATGACTAGATCTCACCTTTGACTTCATGATACGTACAATAGCTGCATCAATCTTTTTTACAACACCATTTAGTAATCATTATCACAATTTACCAAAATACTTTTTCTATTACCTGCTCTTGTGTTGAGAACAAGATTGTTTTGTTCATAGGAGAGTTCTTTTCAATGACTTCACTTAAAGTTGAACCTGTCATTTTCAAGTTGTGTTCATCAGCGTGGAAATCATGATTATACATAAATTGATCTGTTGGTCTCATCTCAGTTGTGTTGTCCAATTTTGTTAACAATTTGTAATCACTGGATACTAGCGATGTAAGGGTGCGTCTAAGCTCGAGTTCATCTACATGAGAAGGTATCAAAAAAAAAAAGGTATTGTACTCGAATATGTAGGTTTCTTTTACCTAATTGAGTGTAGGCTTGTATATCAGCAAATGAAAACGAATGCTTTGTGGTATCATTAAATAGCAGTAAAACTGCGGTTTGTAACAATGTCAATGTGATGTTTTTAACTCCCTTGAATGAAAATATAAATGAGTAAAATACAGTTATGATGACCATCCTTTGACTAATGCTTACCCTTGGGTAGTATGCTACTACTTCGCAAACACTCAAAGAGTTTTGCCATGTCAATCGGCGCCGAGGATATTTTTCAGTATAAAAATCTGTATATAATGTTTGTGCTGTTTGAAGCTTTAAATATATATTAGATGAGATCATAAAAATGGGAATACTTGACTACACTTACCACGGGAGGTATATTCAAATTGACTGGAATATATGATGGCCAAAAACCATGTGTTAGAATATTGACCTTAAAATTAGCCAATTGCGGATATATTCTCTATTTTCACAGCGAATAAGAATATGAACAAGTATAGCATTGATAAACTTACAATGAATTCATCCATAGAGTCACTGGATGATTTGATATCGCGAAGCATACCCTCTAATTTGCTAGTGTAGGCAGGACCGCATTCTTTCTTCATTTTACCCAGCATAATTTTTTCAGAATTTCGATTCATCACATCCAATAGTAAACGCTTGGCAAGATCACGTTTATAAAGCACCTCAAATTCATCCTTTCCTTGAAGGTATTTAAAGATCAACATTCCTTGATCTAGACTCTTTTCGTCAAACTTTTCGCTCTTTAGCACCGCGTCTGTATGCTTGGCCAACAACTTGATTGCATTGTTGGATCTTAGGTTAATAAAGGAGTCTGTTCCATCCTTTAGACCGGAAACGAACCGCTCATCTCCTTCAAAACTGTGTCCAACAATATACTCTGTCTTGCGTTTGAAACTGGTAAGGGTGTTCATAATATCTCGTGTCGATGATTTCTCACATAATATGGCTGATCCCTTTGTCTTTTTTTATCGAAACAAGTAAGTGAGATGTTGTTGTTTGTAAAACACTTGTAAATAGCATTTACCTTTACATAATCTGTAAAGTATTTTTTACAAATGTCAAGCTTGCCAACTTTCTTTAAAAGACGGTATAGCAGAGATAATTCATCCAATTTATCTTTATCCTGGAAATAGCTGAAGCCTAATATTGATTAAGTAAAATTTAAACTCATCAAATCCCAATTTCACCTACTCTTATCAAGAATATACTCGACACGCTTTGTTAACAGCTCGTCCTCGACAATGGTTTGCAATGTCGGTTTTGTTGACTTGTCAAAATAGAATTTCACACGCAAAATAGACTCTTGGTGTATTCTATTGGCCACATAGCCCAAATAATCCGACATGTCCATCGTTCGCAAACAGCAATCGCCATCCTGTGCATAAAATGTACGCGTCTTTTCGAGAAATGCTTGCTCGAATTCGGAATGATAGAGATTAAGGTCCATTAGCATGCGAATATTCGTTTGTAATAGAGTATTGACTTCTAATGTGTGCTGGTTTGTTGGCGAAGCATGTCTGGTTATCAAAAGACAAACATAAGATTCAAGCACTCTCTATGTATCGATATGGTGTTTACCTATCCTCTGTAATCAAATCCAATATAGAGACCAACAGCCTCTCCCGAATATTTTCGTGTTGTAAATAATTATCTCTAAACAGTTCCATGGCTACATTCCACAAAGAGCCTGATTTAACATGTGTTGCAATATAAGTGCGATCAAGATATAAGAATAAGCATCTGATTTGTGTCTAATATGGCCCAAAAGATAACTTTGTATTATTTCATCCATTCTGATTCAATTCTCCTCCTTTTTTATTTTACCATTTGATCACAAAAGCTTTTCCATAATGAAACAACCTGTGTCAAAAAGTTGGTGTCTTGCTGTGTGTCACTACTATTCAAGTTAGTACTTGACAAATCCCTTCCAGTATTTCCCTCTGACCTGGCCAGTATTTGAAATTGCTGTTGTGAAAAGGTGCGGCATGCAGAATACATTAGGTCGTAAACAGCTTCTGCTTTATCGTATTGGCATAGATCTTCACATAGTTGATAAAGCACTTCTAAGCTTTCTGGGACAGGTTGGTTGTTGTGGATAGCACTGATGGCGTCTCCAAGTCGACCTAAACTGCTTTGTTCGTAATATAAGGGCAATTCAGGTCTTTCCACTAGTGAAATGGTACATGAGCTACTTGGCAATAAATTCTATATTTTTTTTTACCTTTCAAGTCATAGGTCACTAGTTTCTTTTCAGATAGAATGGGATGGCGTTTGTTATTTCCAACAGAGTTGGAAAGAAAGGTACTAAAAGCAAGTGGAGACTCGATATCTTGATCCATACGAGCTCGTTTGCTACTTGTCCACTCTTCTTCCATTTGCATTTTGGTAAAGAAAGAAAGAAAAAGGCAAGCTTACAGTCTATATCTCCTTTTACATACAAACCGTGTTTTGTGACGGTCTGCCTTTCAAGTGCACGTGATCAATACAGACACCATAGCATCCACTTGTACAAACGCCAAGCTTAGAGGAGATCAATTCAATTGACTAATAAAGCAGTTTTGTCATTTAATTGTATCAAAAGCTCAGTTGGTGATTTATTTTATTATTAAAGACTGCAAAATGAGATTTGTGCAAAAACCAATTCAATTCAAGTATGTATAAAATGAATAATAACAATAATAACTATTAGACGGATTATTGATTTATTGAAAACGATAAGGAATGATGTAAAAAGTTCAAACTATAAAACAGAATATAGATAAAATATATTTCTTACAAAATAGAATTAAAAAACACGCTTTTTTTCTTTTTCTCCTTTATTCTCTGCTCTGACGCCAGTTGTTTTGGAAGCGTGGTTGTTGTTGACCACCGTTGTTGAATGACCAGTTGTTCGGTGCACGATCCTTGCCCCAAGATAACTGAACAGATTTATAAGTACTTGTACTTTTTATCTTTCATCTCTCGGTGCTTACCTTAGCTTCACGTCCACCCACATTCATACCCTGTAAATGAACAATAGCGTTGGCTGCATTTTGATGTGTATCAAACCTATTCACACACGTCATCAATACGCACGCAAAACAAAAAAAAGAGTAAATATGTTACTCACTTGACAAATGCAAATCCTCTGTCGGATTGTAACTTGATTTCTTGAATAAAGCCGAATCTTTGGAAGGCTTGGACCAATTCAGTATCTAAAACCAACGCATTCATGGATCAGAAAAGGGCATGGATACACTTGACTGTATTTGTGACTTACCACTAGTGTTAGGAGGCAAGTTACCAACATAGACGCTGGTAACATAGTTTGGTGTTTGTTGGACAACAGTTTCATAAGGAAGCTGCTGACCAGGGCGAGGAGGAGGAGTGTCATTTTGACCCTTTTGAGTAGCCCAGTTGACACGGATGACACGTGAACCCAACATTTCACCATTCATAGATGCAATAGCTTGATCGGCCTCGGCCTTTTCACGGAAAGCAACAAAACCAAAACCTCTCGAGTTACCAGACATAGTATCCTTCATTACATGAGCATTACTATTCCAATGACATTGTTAATAGGCAAATGAATTGGAATCCGTTGCTAGGCAACAACTTACACAATGGAACCAAAAGGAGAGAAGGCCTCTGCCAAAATCTCATCAGTTACTTCGGGAGCAATGTCACCGACAAAGATTTGATGTTGGTTAGGGTTCTCTTCCTTGGGAGCAGCAACTTGTTGGTTTTGTTGGGCCCAGTTTACTTTGATTTCCTACAATGGTTTTACCGTCAATTTGTATTTATAATCTTGATAGATTTTTACAACTTACATAATCCAAAAGTTTACTGCCGTTCATCTCAAGAATGGCTCTTTCAGCAGAAGGGATTTCAACAAACTCCACAAAGCCATAATTCACACTGGGCTATAAAAAAAAATTTTTTTTAGAGGGAAGGGCAATAAAACAAAAACAAAACGTCAACATACAAAGGGTCCCTGTCTGTGCATCTATTTCATATATTAAGCAGACTCTCAGTAATCACTCACACTATCATTAAACGCGTTTATTCTTATTACTTACAGCTACAATCTTAATATTAGCGATCGAACCTAAAGGAGAGAAAAATTCAAGGAGCATGGCATCATTGACCCTAAAATAAACATAATACAATACTCATCTGTAAACTAGATTGCCTTTCTTCTCGTCCTTTTGAGCCTTATTCTATCCTTGTTTTACCTTTGGTCGAGATTACCAACATAAACTGTACTTGCAGAAGACATCTCTTTCTATTTCTCTCAATCTTTATAAAGTAAAAAAAAAAAGAAAAAAAAAAAAAAAAAAAAAAAAAAAAAAAAAAAAAAAAATAAAAAAAAATAAAAAAAAAAAAAAAAAAAAAAAAAAAACCAATTTGGATATTTACGTTTATGTGCGTGCGTATTATTAAATTACAATAATAATGATAATAAATGCGTAAATAAGTGCGAGTGAGTGGGTGGGTGCAAGATATATCAAGTTGTGCGATTTGATTGTTTTTAAACTATTGTACACGCGTTATTATTCCTTGATATGTGGAGTCACAATAGAATTAAGAAAGACAATTCTATACTATGATATATAAACCTGCTCAAATCCAAACTAATTTAAAAAAGAAAAAGAGAAAGAGAGGGACTTTTGCTCTCTTTTTGTTACAACAGTCGGGGGCCTTTGAATAAGAGGAAAAAAAGGGAGTGAACATTTCAGCCAATCAGCGAGCTCAATGGCGCTTTAATCAATTGTCCAATCAATGCCATGTCTCCATGGTAGCAGCAATAAATTGTGACTTACCTTGCTGCTATTTAACTCTTGATTCACTTTTTCCTTACATATTTGTTGGTTTACAATCAATTCTATTCTATTATTGACATATCGTCTTATTTTATTATTTATAAAAAAAGCGCTTATTGGATCGATAAATATGGGAGAAAGTAGCAGTAAGAGTAAGTAGCTTGTTTTATTATTTGTGCTCATCTAGAACTCTCGCTACTATTATTGTCATGATTATTAACACAATGGACTCTGCAGGGGAATCACATAGTAAAGCTCGTGATAGATCGCCTAGACGACATGGTCATCATTCAAAGGAGCGTCGAAATAGAAGCAGAAGCAGAAGTAGATCGCCATCATCAAGTCGACGACACAAGCGAGATTCTGAGCGATACGATAGAAAGAGGTCTCATGGTAATATATTATTTACACTCATGTCCAAATCACCCGGCAAAAAACCTCATCTTTTTTTCTTTTTCTTTCCTTTTGGTAAAACATGTATATAAATCGTGGGGGGAATCTGTACAACTCTTTGAATACTGCAGATAAATACGAGTCAAAGGAGCGTGCAAGCAAAAAGAGATCAAAGTCTTATGACTCGAGTGATGATAGCTCATCAGAATCGTCGTCAGAAGGTAATACAAACAGTAACAACAAAAATAAAACAAACGAATTGACTTATGTTTTATATAAAGATGAAAAACGAAAAAGTCATCGAAAGAAACACAAGAAAAGACACCATAAATCTGTAAGACAAAACAAATCCTAATTGTTGTTTATGTCATTAATTAAATACAATGGTTACAATAGAAACATCATGACGAAGACAAGAGAAACGTCATCACTGGAAAGAAGGTAAGAATAACAGATTTAGGAATGAAACTGCAAACAAACACAACTGATATGTATCGCTTTAGTTAAAGTTAAAGATTCACAAATCTTCAAAAGACAAGGAACAGGATCACAATCGTTCCCAATTATTGAACTTTTTGAATTCAGCATTTTAAATGTAGTGGCTTGGTTTTAAACAGAGAAAATAAAGTCACAT
>VCJG01002550.1:0-10098 GCA_024140375.1 Backusella westeae | reverse complement strand
GTCTCAATGCCAATAAACAAAATAGATCTGAGAGCACATACAAATGCTGTCCAATTTAACGATAGTAAAAGAACAATAAATAAAAGACAAAAATACAATGTTTGCTCTAACATGAAAAGTCTCAGTTGTGTATCCACTGTAAAAGAGACATTGAAATAATCAAGGTGAATACAGCAAAACCTGAAGTTTAATAGATTGAATACGAATTGAAAATGTTGTTTCCAATCTCTAAAGGGATATTCAATCCATAATAATTTGATGTTACTGCCTCATTTAAAAAAGGTCATTCTGGAGAATTATAAATCAATTAAAATCATAAGATGTCTGTGCTTCTGTATGTTCATGCAAATTAATTGTTTATTTTTGGTGTTATAATGAAGAGCATACCATTTTTTGATTTCTTTTTCTTATCATTCTCTTAAAAAAAAATGGTCAAGATAGAATGGTGATATCTTCTAGTAAATAGATGTTATTACATCATGTAAGAAAGGTTATTTTAGGCGTAAAATCATGAAATTTAACTTTTGATAGTTTTATGCGTATCATCAAAGATGGTTTTTGCTCCGGGTTGTCTTAAAGCTATATAAAGCGCGGTGAAGAGATGCGTTCCTCTTGAATGATTTCACTCCAAATTGTTCACATAATATAGTCCGATCACCAGTCAAGTTTTGGTCCGGATGGTGTGTAACCAGATTCATAAAATGACAACAGCAGGTTGAACTTGTTTCTTTTGCTTTATTTATTCTTCACAAATGGCAGTCAATATACCTGAAACTACTTTGGCAAATGTACTCTTTGATGAGCTAGAAAGTAAATGTTGAACTTGTGGTTGGAATAATATAAACTAAAAGAAAATATGCCAAGATTAGAAGCTGATCTCAATCTTGAAACAATTGAAAAGGCAAAGCAAGGAGATGCCGACACGCTGTTCGAGATTGGTGAGCTGTATTGTAAAAAATGGAATAGCAACTCCAAAGGCATGGCATGGTATCAACTAGCAGCAAATAAAAACCATGCAAGAGCAAAGAATAATATCGGTCATATGCTTCATGAGGGACAAGGCGTGCCTGCGGATTATCACAGCGCTATGAAATGGTTTGTTCAAGCAGCTAAGGATGAAAATGATACAGCCATCTGCAATGTGGGAGAATGTTTTGAAAAGGGGCATGGTATACCTGTTGATAAAATGAAGGCATTGGAGTGGTATTCGAGAATAAATACACATTCGCCTGATGTGACTCGTATCAGTTTAGAAGGCTATACACTCACGAGTGAACAGAAAGGTACACTATCACGACTATCAAAAGAGACTTTATTTTTCTTATTACGGCCTTATCACATAGAAAAATCATTTAACGCACTGGTTGTGGAGGCAGAGCAATTATTGGAGTTTGAAGAGGCAAAGATGGCGGTCATCTCCAATATCGAAAGTCTGCAATTGACAGCACCTGGAAAGCCTTACAAAATTCAAATTGAAATGCAGCCCAACGATGATGAACTCGAAGCAGAAAACCGTACTCTACGCGATACTTGCAAACAACAAAATGTAATTTTGGAGGCTCTACAGCGGTCCAACGAATACATGATGGCTCAAATTGATAATAGGACATCTGATAGCAAAATAAAACAGCTGGAGCATGAAAATGGGGAAATGAAGTCAAAAATAAATCGCATTGAAAAGCTCCTTCAAGGCATAACCAAATGCAGCAATGGTGAAACTAAACCTGATGGCACTGATAATAACGATTTATGTTATGATGGATGATTTACTAATAAAGTAAGGATAATGACTTCCATTCATAAATTGGATGATAATGACTTACTTTTATCTAGCAAAGATATTATCAAAACACGACCTGGTTTATTCAAGGTGGTGGATATTTTTAAAATAAACAGAGTGCTACTTTATTTATGTCATGAATGTGATTGAATGCTCCAAATATATAAAGCGATATTTATATGCACTATCATCTCCTTTTCGATCAAGGAAAATCATATAAATTGGTGCCAATTCTACCTCAATACTAAAAAGTCAATAGCCAAATAGACTTGAGCAAACATCTCATTTTCAAAGAATATATAGGAGACAAATCAGCTACTGAATAGTATGCTGATGATCATGGGGATGTGTTTTTGATGTAGTAACCAAAACTGATCAATTAGAAGAAGAAAAAAATGTGTAGATGAAGCATCATAAAGGCCAGTAAAGGCCGATAATGATATTGTATGCCCAATAGCATTTTTTTTATTGCATTACAATAGAGTCTGGAGTAAAAATGAGCCTTTTCTATTAATAGACTGGCAAAATTCAATATGGCCATTAATTATAGCGAAAAGCGTACTCATTGTAAAGATATTTGCTTTGTGAATGGGATATCAAGAGATTATAGCATGTTGTAATAATACAGCTGGACAAGTTTCAAAATATCATGTAGCTTACAGCTCGTAAAATAAACACACACGTACAAGAACTCATTGTACAAACTAATACACATTTTAGAAAAATGTGGGTCAGATGCTTGTTTCCAGTCTCTAAAGGTAACGTCAGAACGCTGAACCCTTTAACGGTGGATAAATTCACAAAGTTTTTATAGTCGACTGTCATTTTCTCAAGTTGATCCCACCTCTTTAAACTTTTTTCATGATTTCAAACCCAGTTTATTTCTAATGGAGCCGGCTCAAGAGTGGCGTTTTTTTCTTCCTCTCTTCATCCTAATACTCTTCATAATGACAGATATTCCAATTGAATTGTTCACTGACTTGAAAAGTAAATTATAGGCTGCTTGTAATGCGTTTCACATGAAAGCCGCCAATTTAACCTTTTTCAAATGATAGACGATGAGGTTCTAGTTGATGAAACAGTGCTTGCCAATGCAAAGAATGGTAATGGAGCAGCGCTTTTCGCTATTGGCTTAGAGTATTATAGGTTGCAGCACTCGAAAGCGAGCAACTGGTTTTACCTATCGACGACAAGAGGCTCGCATAACGGATATTTCTTTCTAGGACTCATGTATCACTTTGGCACGGGCGTCAACGTGGATTATCTATATGCAATCGAGGCCTATCTTAATGCCGCCAAGCACGACACTAGACCCGCATTTATAAAAATAGGTGACATATTTAACGAAGGGTTAGGTGTATCAATGAATAAATACAAGGCGCTCGAGTGGTACTCTCAAGATAGCGTCGAGTTTTCACAGACCAAAACGTTTACCGAAAACAAGCTAGTGCTAAAGGATCAAGATAAAAGTGAGTATGATGGCAATAGTGTATAATGGCAACTATTATTATTTTCTTGTCATTGTTATTAGTATTATTTATGACACCTTTCAGATAAATCTATCGGACTGCTGATAAAGGAAACAGAGGTCATTATAAACGCAGAGAAAGCAAAGCGCCAAAATATTAGCAATATTACCGCTATTAGTAACAACAACAACAACAACAACAAAAACAATACTACTACTAACAATAATAAGAAACAAGGCTCAACGCTTGGAGATCAACTCAAGTCTAAAGCCGAAGAAGTAAACAAGTTACGCAATGATCTTGAAAAGCAAAAACAGCAATTCAATCATATTGAACTGGAGAAAGAACTGCAACAGAAAAGAAATGTTATTCTAGACAATATTGTACGCGGATTAAGAGAAAACGCCTCAAAGCTACAAGCAGAAATGGAAGTATTGCGCCAGAGATTGAACAAACAAACCGAGACAGAGTCTGATCGGTTGAGCACAACACGAAAGACCGATTCGATATTAAAACTGAATCAATCGCTGGAAAAAGAAGCAAAATATACCAAAGACGAAATTATAACCCTCAAACGCTCTATACGAAACTTGGAACACCAGCTTGAGGACAAGAAGGACATTATCAGCAACCTAAGAAAGCAAACAGTGAATCAAACACCCGATGAAAAGTCCGAAAGTCTCCAAGACGAAAACGCTTTATTGAGGGAATCAAACGGGGATTTGGAGGAGCATCTAATCAGCAAAATACAAGACATTGCAACCAAGGAAGATGAAAATCAGTTATTAAAAAAGACCGTCAGCGAGCTGGAGCGAAAACTCATAGGCAATGAAGATGAAATTCAAAATACCAGCAATGAAAACAAGATGCTCAAGCAAAAAATCAATAATGCAGAAGAACAGTTGATGGGCAAAGAGCGCGAAACAGGCAACATCAAGGATGAAAACCGTCTTTTAAAGGAATCCATCAAGTTTTTGGAACAGCGATTAAATAACAAAACAGAAGAGACAAAAAGGCTCACCGATGAAAACCATTCTCTGACGAAATCCACCCAAGATTTGGAACACGAACTCAAAACCACTGCAGACGCAAAGAGAGAAGGAGCAAAGGCAATGTCGGAAAGGGAGGCAAGAAGACTCAAGGATGAAAACGCAGCATTAAAGCAGGCGAATAGCAGACTTGACCGGCAATTAACCGACAAGGAAAAGGAATGTCGAGCCTCCAAGGACGAAAACAGACTGCTGAAAAAGTCAAACGACAATCTTGACCGTGAACTCTACAATAACGAAAACAAGATCAAATCCATGGAGCAGCAAATAAAGCAAAAGGACAACTACATAAGCAACCTAAAGAAGGATAACTCGAATACGAATAATCTGCAAAAGCTAAAAGACGAAAACATTGAATTGACAAAGAAACTAAAGGAGTACGAGACTGAGATGAATGCTTTGAAAGGGGAAAAAAAGGCACTCGTTCCGGATCCGCAAATGACAAACCGAATGCTTGAAACCATGGATTCATTACTAAAGGCAAGGACCAACGAAATGGAGTTACTAAAGCAAAACATGTCGTTCTTATTGGAGAAGGAAAAGGAGAAGACGAGTCGATTGGAACGGGAGAATGCCGCTTTAAAGGAAGGTCTATACCCCCAACTGGAGCCTTCAACACCAACGAGCACACATAAGGCCGATGACTTTCTTGTTGCAAAGACCGAGGAGAATGTGGAGAATACGAAGTTGTCGTCGTGTCAGATCTCAAGTAAAAAGAGAAAGCTGATACCCACTGCTGATGCTTGAAGTTGTATAATATGACACTTTGCTATTTAATTCATGATATTTAAAAATAAAAATGTGCGTTTTTTTTTTTTACGAACCATCCAAATTCGAAGATAACCGATTTAATATTGCACAAGTATTCAATGCAAATAACACAGAAAATATAGAAGACGAATGGATATATACTAGGAGAGCATACCTATAAGCCCTAAAGTAGAAGCACGTGCTTTAAACTGTGATCAGTACTTACTTACTGGAAACTCTGTCTTTGGTTTTCCACTATAATTTACCCCAAACCCGAAAAAAAAAGTGAATTATGACTTGTTCGAGCCCCGAAATGGATTTTTTTTTGTATCCTCTTTTCGAGAAACATTCTCTTTTCCTCAATCAACAATGTCAAGAAACACTCAAACTACATTTACTAAGGAGCAACTGAAAGATGACTTGCTTGGTAATTCCAAACTTTTTTTAAATCATAAGCTTCAGAGTTAATAACAGCAACTTCGAATCTACATTGAAAAAATAGTCGATCGACTTAAAGTGCCCAACACTGTCATTATTGGTGCCGCCAGTGAAGAAGGCCGCAATATAGTCGAGATTGGAAAAGAATACGAAAGATTATGTTTGTATCACAAAGCACTAGCGTGGTATCGTATTGCAGCCGATAGAAACTCTTGGTCGGCAATAAATCAAATTGGAAGACTGTACGAGGAGGGATTTGGGGTCACCAAAAACTATTATACAGCGTTTGAATGGTACTTGAAGGCAGCGAGATTATCAAAGCATGATGGTCGTGAAGCAATCGGTGATATGTTTCGCAAAGGAAGAGGCGTGCCTGTCAATTACAACAAGGCGATTGAATGGTATTTGAAATCGAGAGACGTGGATGATAAGATTAGGGAGATAGCCAATCAATGTGACCATATTGATGACATGGAGAGTAAGTACAATGTTACAACCTCTTGAAACGATAATAATTACTCTCTTTTTTTTCAAATAGAGAAATCACTGACCCTTTTAATAAACGAGACCGAAGATATCATTAAAGAAGCCAAAGACAAACACATCAAACAAATGCATGATCAGTACGAGTCACTAATCATTGAAAAGAGAAACATGGAGGAAGAGTCAAATATCAAAAACCAAAAGATAGAATCGCTAAAACAGGTTCTTGCAAGACTTCAATCAGCACCAGCACATTCACAGGAAGAATTCAAGTCTTTACATCAGAAATCGGGAGATAGTCAGAAAGAAGATAAAGGGATAATTGCTAACGAACTAAGAACCACCAAAGAAAGGATTGTTGGCTTACAACAAGGACTCAATGACAAAGAGCAAGCACTATATTCATTCGAGAATAAAGCCGAATCACTACGACAATCCTTATCCCGATATAAAGCTTTAAAGGAATCTAAAGCCATGTTAGAAAGAGAGTTGATCGATCAAAGTACAAAGAAGGACTTGCTAAAACAAGAGATTCAAACGCTACAAGAGGAATCCAACGACAATGACATTGTCGATTTGTTAAAGAACCTGTTACAGTCAAAGAAGAATGAAATCGAATTGGTGAGAGAAAATAACCGCCTTTTGCTTCTTCAAGAGTCACAGCGAGCGACTGTTTTGGAAAACGAAAATCGAGAATTAAAGATGAAGATACAGGATACGGCTCTCACCAAAGTGGAGAGTGTTCCACACGATGATATAAACCCCTTCAACAAAAGGAGAAAGTTGGATGGATAAAATAGAATAAAATGATATGCATTTGTATTGAATCTAATTGATATATAAACCTCAGCCAATATTAAATCAAAAGGTGATTTATATCATTCCTTTAAGTCCCTCGTGATATGAGTATTTCTAGTATAGAGAAAAAATATATTATTATACTTCGAGCTTCGAGATATTGGTTGTTGTAATCATTCTTTCCTTATTTATTCGAACTGTACTACATTAATATAATAAAAAATAAAATTTTCTAAATAATATAATCTTCATCTTCTTTTCGTTCGAACTTGTACATACGCTCCTGGATTCTACCGTCGGTGTCAAACTCTTACCATGGAGGAAGATCCTGTTGATTCCTCCTTTAACACACCCTTATGGGCTCATTTGTTACTGGATAGACTGTTTCAAATCGAGTCTAGGATTCGCAGCTCCAATACAGTCGCTCATCGAGCTCAACGTTTAGTATCTACTACTTCTCGACGTTCTTGGAGTTCACCATCCAAATACCTTGTTGACCCTCAAGTTCTGCTTTGTCACCTTGAACTGCATCTTATTCTTCAACAGTTACATACACCCCCAGTGTATTTTTCTCTTCCACCCGCTTTACAACAGCGCAATCATCGGTGGACGCCTTCAAATGACATGAGGGACCTCGATCCTAAATACTGTCAATCTCCTTTTTCAACCTCTACTCTTGATTCTTTGGTTGATACCAATACGTTTGTAGGTGGCCGATTGTCCAATTTTGCCCACCTCTGGTCGTCACTCCTTGATGAACCTCTCCACCCTTGGCTTTCTCAGGTCCTGTCCACTGGCTTCAAACTTTATTTTACCTCCGCTCCACCCTTGGCAGTTCGGATTCGAATCCAACATGAGCAGGATTTCCTTTCTCAGACCTCCATTTCGGTTATTGATAAAGAAATTGCCACCTTATTGGATAAAGAGGCTATAGAACCAGTTTTCGACTCCAAGCCTAGTTTTGTTTCACGTCTTTTTGTTATTCCCAAGAAAGATGGTGGATTAAGACCAGTTCTTAACTTACGATATTTGAATCAGTTTTTGCCTACCAGACATTTCAAAATGGAGACTCTCCAAACTATCACCTCTCTGATCCAACCAAATGACTATATGGTATCTCTTGATCTCCAAGATGCTTTTACGCATATTTTAGTGCACCCATCCTCTCGTCATTATCTTCGCTTTTTATGGAAGGGTCAGCTTTATCAATTCAAGGCTCTCGTATTCGGCATGTCACTATCTCCATGGGTTTTCACCAAGGTTTTAAAACCATTTTTACATTGGGCCCGTCGGCAAGGCATCCGTATTACTGCGTACCTCGATGACATCCTCCTGATGGCTTCTTCTAAAGAGCAGGCACTTCGTCATACTCAACTTGTACAAGAAAAGTTGACACAATTAGGTTGGCTTATTAATCTCAAAAAATCACAACTACTTCCATCTCAGCGGATTGATCATTTAGGCATGATCCTTGACTCTACCAACATGTCTATCACCGTTCCGGGTAAGAAAATACGTTCGATCCGCCGTCTAGCTTATAAGATTTTGTACAAGTCTTCAATAACCTGGCGACATTTATCTAGTTTTGTTGGTACCGCGTTGGCTACATCATTGGGTAATGTGCAAGCTCGTTTTCGCACCCGACACCTTCTTCAACAACTCAATAAATTTCGAAAGTCATCTTACAACAACGCTGTTCCGGTTAATCCACTTATGCGACAAGAATTAACCTGGTGGATATCTCAACTTCTTAAATGGAATGGACGCCACATGCTTCCAACTACACCAAAGCTACAAATCTTTACTGATGCGTCAAACGAAGGTTGGGGAATTGTCACAGATGATTGGTCACGTAGCGGCAAATGGACAAACGAAGAACATGTCCATCATATTAATTATAAAGAACTTTTGGTAGTTCAAAAAGCCGTACAGTTACTTCACCAACACCAACACCGTCACTCCTCAACCCAAATCCACTATCAATTTTGCATTGATAATATCACCACTTCTGCCTATTTAAATAAATTTGGTGGTACCAAGTCCTCTCAACTCAACACTCTTGCAATGGATATTTGGAAATATTGCTTTCACCATAATATTTATATTTCTACGTTATACGTGCCTTCTAAGTATAACCCTGCTGATGCCCCTTCAAGACAGTTACAATCCCAATTAGAATGGTCCATCCCGCAACGTACTTTTGATTGGTTAGATGGCCTATGGGGCCCACATCAAATTGACCTATTCGCATCATCTCATAATACCAAGATTCCTTCTTGCTTTGTTTCATATCAATATGACCCTCAAGCTTCTTGGATAAATGCCTTTTCCCGCTCTTGGCATCATATCCAAGGTCGTCTTTACTTGGCACCACCATGGAATTTGATTTTACGTGTTCTTGAACGTTTACAGCAATCACCACAACATGCCACTCTGATTACACCAAATTGGCCTTCTGCGCCATGGTTTCCCTTGGCACTTGGTCTCGCGCTGCAATCACCAATTACTCTTCATCAAAAATATCTTTTTGATCTCTCGAATGATTCCCACCCCATTCGTAAGAATATCTCTTGGTCCATGTTAGCATGGAATCTTGGTTCCCGCCCTGTTGGATAGGCTCTTATCTCGACTCGGCACCCCTTCGTTTTATTTTGTTCTTTTATTTTATATATTTATTTTGTACTCTGAATCAACAACCAATATCTCGAAGCTCGAAGTATAATATTATGTGATATACGAATTTATGAAGTATAAAACTTATTATACGAGAGCTAAGAGATATTGGTTGTTTCCCGCCCTCCTCTCCCTTTATTTATTATTTCTATATTTTAGCTAGTTCTCACTTCAGAAGATGAAGATTATATTATTTAGAAAATTTTATTTTTTATTATATTAATGTAGTACAGTTCGAATAAATAAGGAAAGAATGATTACAACAACCAATATCTCTTAGCTCTCGTATAATAAGTTTTATACTTCATAAATTCGTATATCACATAATATTCCTTGGCATTAATACACTTGTATCATTGAAATACTACTGTTGAGACTTGCTATTTGAATGCTTCGTAAATACTTGATGCCTTGCTTTGCGCTGTTTTATGCCAATCAAATGTGTATTTAGTGACTTGAAATCATGGAGAACGTCTGTAATGCCAAAATCTAGTCTCCCATTGTACACATAAATGATAAAAATAGAAAAGTACCCTGTCCCTGTTCTGGAATAAAATGCTATTCAAGATATTGCCAATCATATTGGTTTTTACAAGTCAACCATGAAAATACACCCTTGTAACAAGAAAGAAAAAAAAAAAAAAAAAAAAAAAAAAAG
>VCJG01002545.1:50657-66973 GCA_024140375.1 Backusella westeae | reverse complement strand
TTTTTTTTTTTTTTTTTTTTTTTTTTTTTTTTAAATTGTTTTATTGAATGTGTTTGCATCATATCAATTGTATCGAAACATGCAAAAGGAAAAGGCGAACTTTGTTTTTTTTCCCACTGTCAAAGCAATTTCCTATTTAATCTGTCAAATTTAACTTGAATGATTCATTCTAAATACTAAATCCTATTCTCATCCTTGTCAAGACAATTAGCAATGCTAGAAGAGTAGAATGAAAATGTCCATCACTAATTTCTCTTTGCTTTTGTTATGTTGGTAACTCTTGAAGGACTTTTTTTGTTTGTAAGAGAAAAAAAAAACTCAGACTAGTGACTGTTTGTCAGTTTTGTTTTGTTTGGTTTTTGTTTAGTTTATTCACTTTTGTTGTTCTTTTATATAATACTTTTGTAACGATGTCTACATTATTTACTCTCTTCGGCATGAATGTGGTATCCCACGAGGATAACCATGAAAACAAAGAACGAACACATCCACCCACAATTCACGAATATGTCGACTTTTTAAAAAGCCAGGTTCACTCACCCAGTGCGGTTACACCTAAACTTGTGCCCGACAATAAGCTAAGAATCCAGTGCCAAGTCAGAGCACGCATTCCAACAAATGAAGGTGGCGAAATGTACCTTTATCTCTATAAGAATAACCAGGACAATAAAGAACACTTGGCCATTGTCTATGGTGACAGCATTCGTTCAAAGTCATTGGACGACACTTGGGAAAACGAAACCATCATGAACAGAATTGTAAGAGGCGCCTATTATGGTCGCTTGGAAGAGGTTGTCTCGGACGAGGCCCGTACGCTTACCCTCTCCGACGACCAGCAGGCCTATTTGGAGCAGCAGCAGGCAAAGGCAAAGGCAGAGTGGAAACCCTCGTCAGAACCGCCCATGGTGCGTATTCACTCTGAATGCTTCACAGGTGAGACGGTTCACTCTGGTAGATGCGACTGTGGTGAGCAGTTGGATACTGCAATGGTGCAAATGCAGGAGGCTGGAAGAGGTGTTATTGTATATTTAAGACAGGAGGGAAGAGGTATCGGCTTGATGGAAAAATTAAAGTTAGTATACTTTAAAAAAGGAAACAAAACAAGATATTCATACAAATGTTTTAGAGCTTACAATTTACAAGACTTGGGACATGATACCGTTGCTGCAAATGTCTTACTACGCCATCCTGCAGATGGACGCACCTATGGCATCGCCAATGCCATCCTAAAGGATCTACAGTTGCCTGAAGTTCGCTTACTCACGAATAACCCCGATAAAATCAAACAACTCGAGTCATTTGGATCAATAAAGGTTGTCAAGCGTCAATCCATGGTGCCACGCTCATGGTCCAACCCTACCCTAAGCTCACTCATGACAGAGATACAACACTGTCAATCACCAGTGCCATCCCCTCTTCGACATGAGTCTTCTGAAGTGTCTTCGGGTAGATCCACGCCAGTGAGAAACGAGATGGATAAGTACCTTGCGGTCAAGGTGAAGAAAATGGGCCATATTTTGGATTTGCCTGATGATTTAAAGTTATAGATTTTTTGTTTTTCTTTTTTACATATTGTTTATTAATATTCAAAAAAATAAAGAGTTGATCGAACCGATATGCACAAAACGAGCGCTTCTAGATACTTCTATTCGTTAGCATAGTAAATGTAACTTTAAAAAATGTAAAAGCTATGCAGGGCATAATCTGGAAAGCACGTTTAAATATAAGGCATCACATCTACCACAACATCTTGAGAGTACAAATAATGATTTTTATATTTTTCAAAGTATAATAGAATTTGATTGGCCTCAATATGACCAATGAAATCGTTCGCATAAAATGGGGGACCTTTGGTGAATCTATTATCTGTCAGAATATCTGTTGATAATAAAGTGTACCCTTTTTATATCTTACAATTAAAAACGTCTTAAACAACTGTTTAAAATTATCAAACTCCCTGAAAATGTATATCGATTTTCTATAGAATATATGTTGCACTTTTACAATGATGGAATTAATAAGAAAGCTTCATTGTAACATACTCCTTTATTTATACATCAACAATCATTTAGTATAACTTAAGAGACGGCCAATAGTAGTATCTTTCTTATTGAAAATGAGAAAGGAGTAGGACTTCTTCAAGACAATAGTCTCTCTGCTTAATAGAACGCTAATTGAACTGTAAAAAGTTTACACGACATCAAAGATGTAATCCATCTTTCATGATATCGGTTTACCATCAAGTTCTGAAGAATTAGATTTTCTCATTCGATTGACGGGTGCAACTTTGTCATAACTGAATGCCATACAAATACAATGTTGGCCAATAAAATCACCCCCAATTAACACCCTGTATCTCATTCTTATGAGGATCCGTTACTCAATGAAAGAGAAAATAGCATATTTTAACAGTTTTATTTCTCAATTCGATTGAATCTCCACATGGATTGATTCGAGATAAGATTTGCACCTCCGAAGTTTTATTTATTTTCAAGGGCACAAATAAAAAATATTTTTTTTCCTTTTTTCCTTTTTCTGTTTTAAGGTTCATCAAAAAAGAGTGTATAATATGAGCACTGCACAGACTGGTGTGAAGCTGGTGATAAACGATGTTGGCACGATAAAGGAAATCTTACCGGCAAGAACAACGGCAGTTTCGGACTCTTCAACTTTGGAGAAAATAGTCTCTGCTTTTTCAGGAGCTGTCATTACAATGTCATTCAGTAAGCGAGAGTGCTCATTCAGTTCGGTTTTCAGCGCTGATTAACCAAACTATTATTATTTACCAAAGTGAACCCACTCGATGTGGTCAAGACTCGACTACAAGAAAAAGGAAGCTCCAAGCAATACAGGGGTACTTTGGTACAGTCTATTTATTTGACTTGATTCTTGGATGACTAATAAATAGCATAGGATGGAATAGCAAAGATTATCAAACAAGAAGGTATCTTTGCATTATGGAGAAGCTTGGTGCCGGGTCTTGTTATGGCGTTACCTTCAACAGGCATTTACTTTGTCGGTTATGATCATATTCGTGATGCCGTGCGTCAAACTCGATTTGCAAATACAAACCTCGATATATATTCTCCTCTGTGGGCAGGTGGTTTAGCAAGAAGTAAGACAAGAGGATACAGGATTGGTTAATTGGGTTATTTACAGTATTTTTAGCCATGGCAGCTCTTGTCGTGTCACCCTTAGAATTACTTCGAACACGTATGCAATCAACCGAAGGTGCTGGTGGTTTTATAGGTAACTTATTTGATTCAATTAGCATCATGAGCAACAATAGTAACGATATACAAAAGATGTGTGGCGTGGTGTATCCAACATGGTCAAAAGCGAAGGACCTCAGGCATTATGGCGTGGATTGGTGCCTACAATGTTGAGAGATGTGCCCTTTTCCGGTCTGTATTGGATGGGATATGAACAGATTAAACAACGATTGGATTCTCAGCAACATGTAAATCTGTCACATTTTCAAACATCATTCACTGCTGGTGCAACGTCAGGCATGGTAAATAGAAAAGAAAAGAAAAAAAGAAAAGAAAGGAGGGGAATGAGTTATATGATTGACACTGTATTAGGTTGCTGCAGCTTTAACCACACCGTTTGATGTAATTAAAACACAAAGACAGGTCAATCCTAATCCTTCAGGTTCGTTTTCCTTTTTTATATTAAAAAAGAATGACATAAATCCTAAATCCACTTCAGAGACTAGATTCGTGTTTATTGTAAGATCAATCGCACAAAAGGATGGATTCAAAGGCTTTTTCCGCGGATTGACGCCTCGAGTTGCCAAAGTGGCACCAGCCTGTGCCATCATGATATCAAGTTATGAGATGGGCAAACATTTCTTTGCCAATAGAAGACAAATGGAACAATAACTTGTATTTTTATTCTTTATTTCATTACATTATACATACAATAACATTTTTAGAACTTGCTTGGCATTTCATCGCCCAAGTGCTTAATAAAGTAGCTATAGATTCTCTCCCAAGTCTCATCACGAACAGCTTGTTCGGCAGAACGAGGCTCAATTTCTTTTTGTACAAAACCTAATTCCTTGCGCTTCTCAATACTCCAATCATCATCGTTCAAGAAAGCGTGGCCTTGCTCAGGGTAGCGATAGATGATGACATCCTTGGCATTCTTAAGACTGGCTTCCAACTTATCGGCGGCAGCAGGATCACTGAAGCCAGCCATTTCATCCTATTTTTGTTTTTTTTAGACTTTTTGAACATCTTTGGTTATGTTCTTGAGTGTAACATTACCTTTCCAGCAAAGTGACCTTGAATTGCTGTGTCCTTAATGATGGTAACGTCAAAGTCAGCAGGAGCAGTACCATAACAAGCAACAGCAACCTGGATAGGTTTGCCGATTGTGGTGGCATGGGAAGCCAAAGCAAGTGAGAGACCTCCTCCCATGCAGAAACCGATAGCACCAATCTTACTAATCACAAATATTAAAAAAAAAAAACATGCCATCTTTAAACAAAACAAACAAAAAACTTACGAGTATCCTTCAGTTCTCAATTGATCAGCCAACTGCTCAATTTCATCAATAGCAACCTTCCAATCCAAACCAGACATCAAATGACTAGCTTCCTATATGCGCTATCAGTAAAGACAAACTCCATACCCCCTGGCATTTTCTTCTTACCTCGGCAGTCAAACCAATCTTTCCCTTATAAAGATCAGGAACGACAGTACGGGCACCAGTATTGTTGGCAATTCTTTGGGCATGGTTCTTGATGGCGTCGTTGATACCCCACCATTCTTGCAACACCTTATAGAACGCGTTTAATATAAATACATTGATTATCAAAAAGCAACTTACAATGATGGCAGTGTTGGCCAACTTCTTATCGGTCTTGGATTCAAAAGTATCGACTTTAAAAGGAAGAGACATTTTATTTACGTGTGTTTTTTTTTTTGTTTTCGAAAAAAGAGAGAGAAGAGAAAAAACAAGATGTGTGAAATTTTTTTAGTGTGGGGGAATTGGTGTTTTAAATTAGTTCTTGTAATCCAATTAAATGAACTGCTCTGTTGTACCATCTCGGAAGCTGAATCTTGCATATCAGTAACTTTTTCACATCTTGTAGTGCTTCTTTTCATTTACAAAGTCATTGTCGTGCTTAGAGATGGTATAAAGTAAATCAGTATTACTTAATAAAGCAGTTATATTCTTCAGTTTATATGAGATGAACTATCTTTATTCATCGAAAACGCCAAAAAAAGAGAAAATCTAAATTTAATTAGCCGGTGTGTGTGTATCTTTTTTTTAAATGTGAATTTCAGAATCTTTCAACTTTGAATGGAAAAAAGGAAGGTTTTTATATTTAAGTTTGTTGAAAGCAAAGTATATAAACATATTTATGAAACATACATAAAATATGGAGACACATGTAAAGACCATGGATAAACAATGACATAATTTGATACATCGTTGTGGAACAACAATCGACTTACACAGTCACTTTCCAGAAAAGAGTTTAGTCATACAAAATCGAATTGATAATCGTAAACCCACAGGAACAAACAAAAAGAGTTTAATAAATGGTGTGTCTTTTGCCTTTTCTGTTTTTCAACCGTTCGATTGTATCAAAGTTCATCCATCTTTCTTTGGGTCCAAAACAGCTTTAAAAGACATGATGGAACATCCATAACTGCACTTTTTGAAAGGGAAAAAATTCTATCTTGGCTATGAATCTACGATTATTAGGGTTATTTTTGCTGGAAGATTTCTGGTTTTTTTCTTTCAGCCTACCATTGTTTTCTTCAGAAATAGTTTGATCGTCGCAGTGAAACACCTCTTCATACTTTCTAGGTATTATTGTAATTCTATTCCATTCTTCATGACTCTTACAGAAAACAAAATAGTTTTGCTATCGATATAATATACGATACTTTAAATTTTTTCTTCAAAAATGCGTAATGATACGAGTTTACTTATTTTCCCAAGCGTTTCGTACCAACCCCCCATTAATTTAGGTCAACCATTAAACGGTATGATCTATCTCTCTTTCTTGAGGATTTAATTACAGTTTCATTGAAATTTTTCAGAAAGAAAAAGGTGACGTACATGTACAGAGCTCTTTTGTTTAGGTTACTAGCAACATTTTCTGAATTGCTCCAATTCTAGATTCATCACAGATGTTCTCTAGGTAGGGATTAAACTTCTACTATCCGTATTAAGTATCACTAAAACTTTCTGCATTTATACACAGCTCTTTTTAATGTTGGAACATAGAGCTTCTAAAAAAAACCTTTATTATCAAAATACTTTTCAAATATTTTTTTTATAAAAGAGTTGTCTTTCGGTTGAGTGATACTCTTCAAGACAATGTATATCATCTAATAAATTCTATTTATTAGAAAACTTTATTTTCACTATTTGTTTGGTAAAATGAAAAATTTTGTTGGTTACACGGATTATGCATACCCCCCATTTCAATTTATTCAGGGTTGTCAAAATATAAACTTTAACTAATGATTTGGAATTACTTTATATGGATTCATAATCCCTTTAGGATCAATTGCATTTTTTAAGGTTCTCATTAAGCGAAGCTGTACATCAGATTTAGCTCGCTTCATATAATTGACCTTTGATACACCAACACCATGTTCAGCAGTAATTGATCCTTTGTTATCGACTAAATAAAATGGTTTTAAAATATAAATCGATTAAATAAGCATGCCATACGGTCTAGAATAGAAGTAATTTACTTACTTGCCCATCCAAACACAAAGTCATCAAAATCTTCCTGACCTTTTAAGTCATAACCTTTAAGGTTAGCCAGGATATGCAAGTTCTATAATAGTATGATTTAATTAGAATGCAATGTAACTGTTTTTTTAATAAGATTAAAAGGAGGTGGGTAAAATATGCATAATTATCTGATGACCTTACTCCATCTCCAACATGACCAAAACCAAGAAGATTCGAATAAAGTTTCCCTGGACCTAACAGACCTTTTTCTCCGAAATGTTCTTTTGCATCCTCTACCATTTTATATAGGATTGGCACCTCCATTGAAACATCATAAGTCATTGCAACACCAGCGCGAGTAACAGCTTCCGGAATCCTCTCTCGCCAATCCCAAAGTGATTTTATTTTACTTGCATTTTGTCCAATGACACCGTCCTTGGCAATGCCATCAGTTAAAAGTTTATTCAAATAGGCATCTAATTTCTAAAAATAACACAGCATCTAAGTATCACCGATTCGATAAGTACTATATCCCTACCAACCTCCTGATCATGTTCTTGTTTACTACCCTGTGTTTCCAAAAGCACATAAAATGGATGAGCACCGTCAATGGGATAATCGGCATCTGACATGGCGTATTTCTTCACAATCCCAACCGAATCATGATCCCAAAATTCAAAAGCAGATAGAATTTCCGATAATTCGTCCTTGGCCATGACAAATGCCTTTAATATATCATCAAATGATGATAATCCCAACATGGCCACATTTACAGTTTTAGGTCGACGCGGTGTCAGCAGGGATACACCTGTCACGACACCCAATGTTCCTTCTGCGCCAATGAAAAGCTGTTTTAAATCATATCCGGTGTTGTCTTTTCGAAGCGTTGACAGGCTATCCAAAACAGTGCCATCCGGTAAAACCACTTCCAATCCAAGCACATTTCCGTGCAAATTTCCAAATCTCATCAACCGTAAACCTCCAGCGTTTGTTGAAACGTTTCCTCCAATATGACAAGATCCCTTTGCCCCTAGGTCCAATGGTACGGTATATCCCTTTGGCTTGAGAAATTGATCCAAGTTTTCCAAAATAACCCCTCCATCAACAACAGCGATTCCAGAAATCGAATCGAAGCCGCGTATCTTGTTCATTCTCGACATGTTTAAAACAACCTCGTCCCAAACGGGTACGGCGCCTCCACTTACACCTGTGTTACCCCCCTGAGGCACAATGGCGAGCTGTCGCTGGTTACAGTAACGCAAAATTCGAGACACCTCTTCTGTTGAATTCGGGAAAAGGCATAGCCTATATCATGAACTGAGTTGAATTATTTTTGGATCTAATTGGGACTTCCCACACATTGTATTCTTTTAATACCTACGAAGAAGCTCCCCTATAGAGATTAAACCAATCCGTGTTATATTGTGTCATATTTGATTGCTCTGGTGAATCAACAGAATCGTATAAAACATGCTGACCTCCTAGTACACTTTTGAAATAGTCCAAGTCATTTTGAGTAAGCTATAGATATTAAAACATTTTAAGATAAAAAAAAATTAAATCGCGCATAAATAGTTTTCGCCCAATTTTATACTTTTGAGTAAATAGGATTACGCCTTAGTTCAGGATGTTTGAAGGAAGTAAGCGGTGTCAGCCCCTTGAAACGAATGGCACTTGTATGAAACAAATGTTTATGTAATCTATTAATATTCATATAAAAAAAACAGAAAAAAAAACAAAAAAGGATGAGAGGAAAAGGTGTGAGTGTGTGCTCATCATCAAACAAAAATGGAGTCTTTTTAGACTAAAAAAGTGACTCTGTTTTTGCTTACGATAATTTAGTGCGCACACATTTGTCAAAATATGACGGCCAATTGAAACATGTGATAAACCGAAACATCTTGTTACAATAGCAAAGGATGGGATTACGAGTTTAAAAATAACTTTAAATACATTTTTTGTCAATTTTAAATAAGTACAATGAAAGAAATGAGGACATCTTGTATTAGAAATATACCCAAAATTCTTAAGCATTTGACGCTTATCACATTCAAGAGTTGAATTGATTGGTTCCAAGATGCAGCCAATGAATTCACTGTTTACCTCAACTTGCTGTTGTTTGTTTTGTTTTTTTGCAAATGATACATTGTGTATGTTGGCAAAAACCTTTTTTGATATCAAATCTAAACATTAACTTTAAATAAAACGCTAAATACTAACGATAGTATCATATCTTTTGTGTTTTCGGTTTTCTTCTCTATTCTATTGATAGATTGAACGGTGATAACGACGAAAAGGAATTGATCTTTTGATGTGACTTCAACTCCGTTTTTGATTTCCCCTGGGGATTTTTTTTTTTTTAAAAAATAGAAAATTTTCCAATTCTTATATTTCTTTTTCTTTTTTATTATTAATTACCTTTCATCTATTTTTTTTTTTACTGATAATCAAATCTGCTCTTGTTGGAATGACTGAATCTGTGAAGGTACAATCAGTTTGGTCAAGAGCTCGCCACTCTCGCATCAGTGTTGCCGCTACAGTTGCACTCACTTTATTTACGTGAGTATATTTATCATTTTCATTATTTTTCCCACCAAATTTCTCTTTTTTCAAACGAAATAAATACTGAGCCATCTATTTTGTCATATTTTAGTGATATGCTTGTCTATGGTGTGGTTATTCCATGTTTACCTATCCTTGTAATCGATAGACTTCATGGTGATTCCACAAAGGTTGGTTTTTTGTTTGGAGTTTATGGTAAGGTTTGACAATATCACTGTAAAACATCTGTACGACATTCAACTTTTTTTATTAGCATTTGGTCTACTTTTGGCAACTCCTGTTTTTGCCATTCTTTCAGATCGTTACCAGAATAGACGTTATCCTATGATCTTGGGTATGTTTGGATTGGTTGTCTCGACCTTGTGCTTTGCTGTTGCAGATACCTATGTATTACTCATATTGGCCCGAATTGCCCAGGGTGTTTCTGGCGGTGCCTCCTGGTAATTAAAAGAAAAAAAGAAAAAAAGAAAAAGTACTTGTTTTTGGATATTAAGGTTTTTTCTATCTTTTTCTGCTTCTTTCTAATGTAGGACAATCGGGTTAGGTATGCTTGCAGATGTTTTCCCTACAAATAAATTGGGTGTTGTAATGGGTACAGTGTTGACCGCCCATACTGTCGGTTTTGCCATCGGACCAGCAGTTGGTGGTTTCTTGTATGAGTACGCAGGTTTTGGCGCACCTTTTATTTTCTGCTCCTCAGTTGCTGCATTTAATTTGCTTGTCATCATATGGTTAGCTGAGCCTGACCACTCTGCTAAAGATAAAGGCTTTACATCCGACCAAGTTTCTCGTGCTCAGGAAGATGTCGAAGTAACAGAAGCAACTCCCTTAATTAGAGTCTCCACTGAACCCAAGCAAGTCGTTACCATGCTCAGCTTGATGAAGAACTGGCGTGTTTTGTCGTGCGTCTTGTGTGTTACCGTCAGTGCATCTGTATTTGCAGGTATTGAACCTGCATTGCCTATTCATCTACAAAAAGTTTATAACGCTTCTGCTTCTACCATTGGTTGTAAGTATAATCATTTAAGAAAAAAAAAAAAGATATATTTGTATATTTCAAATATTTTTGAACATCCGCAATTAACCTTTTCTGTTGATTGTCTGTCAAGTGATTTTCGTTACAATGGTTATACCAGCTTTCCTTGCACCCGTTATTGGTCATTTATCAGACAAGGTAGAATAATATAAATTCAGATAACACCATGGAAAAGAGTCAATGTATGCTAATGCAATGTTAATTCAATTTAAAGCTTGGCAGACAAGCCATCTCTGCAACTGGTATGATCATGATGGCTATTGCTGCCCCCATTGTTGCCATCAAATTTAAATCGATTTACTGGATCATTCCTCCTCTTATGATTTTCGGTCTTTCTAGTCCGGTTACACTAACTCCTGTCTTACCTGAAATGGGTGAAACCGTAAACGAAATGGTAAATTTAAGATAAACAAAGTCCAGATAAAAAAAAACTTCCATTCTTTATGTATGAAAACGCATTTATTAACCTTAATTCATCTGTTTATTGAAATTATTATTAATAGGGTGGTGCTGCCTACGCTCAAGGTAAACACACATACACATATAAATATATTATTTAAAAATAGAAAGGGACAAGTACTAAAATTAAATCTATTTCTAGTTTACGCCTTGTATAATATGGCCTACTCGACTGGTATGTTTATCGGTCCTGTGGTTGCTGGCTTAATCATGACCAACTTTGACTTTGAAACTTTGATGTGTGTGTTTGGCATTGCACTCGTTGTATGCAGCCCTGTCATGCTTGATTGGGCCGCTGTTTACCGTAAGGTGGTTCGCTGTTTACGTAAATAATTTATATTTTCCTTCTATTTAATGCATCCCTGTTTTACTTGTTTCTCTCTTTTATAAATATTAGTACACAAGTAAATATAAATATATATATATATAATAAAATATAAAATCTGTTTTATAAAAATAACAAAATGAAATGTTTGTTTATTTTTATTTTGTTTATATAATATAATATTGAGAGATGAGGTATAAAAAGATGCATATTTTATATACAATAAATAAAGAATAATAATAATATTTACAAATTAATTGAAGATGATGTGTCAGGCAGAATTTGATATCCACTCTCTTTTAAACGCATGATTCCATCTTTTGCCAATTCAAAAACAAGGAAATTAACAGCACCGGCTGGTCCTGCTTTTAGCAAACCAGGTGCCAATCCTTTGTAAAGTGCCCAAAATCCTTCTGTACGCACAATCTTTTGTATGCAATCAATAACAGAGTTTTTGGAATAACATGGTATCGTTGATAGAATGTAATCCAGCCGACGAGGTCCTTGTACTTGTAATCTCTTTCGTACAACATCCAGTGGGAAAACACCCGTTTTACTAATAACTCCTGCTAATGAACCACATATCATATCATCCACTATTTTGTGATTATCCTGGATTATTTTTTTATCCTATTTATTTCCCCCAAAAAAATAGGCATCAGAAACACAAACACACCAATAATTTTTACCCCTAATAAATGAAACAATTTTTTACCTTTAAAACCTGGAATATACTACATAATCCTTCATAGCTGAAAAACATCAAGCCCATATAAGGCATGATCTGAGTGATAGAAGGGCCTAAGCCACGATAGAAGCCGCTTATACCTTCCTTTTCATAAATATCAAACACGGCATGTGCAATACTGTTATATACCTGCATGATCCAATGTTAACTTCCAATAACTTCCACTCAGACACGCCATTGTTTATACTACAAGCATACCTTAGTCGTACCCTGCATTGCGAATCGTGTACGCAATAGATCGAACGGATATGTCGTCGCCGTTGCAAAACTCCCTGCCAACATACCACTTAAAAACGGTTTAAAGGTTGAAGGTACTTTTGTCTAAGTAATATGACAAGTCAACTTTTGAACTATCTATACTTTGCCGATTTTTTATTACCTTGTTGAAGAAATTATCTAAATAGTAATATGCATAAAATTGGGTGGCACCATAAGTTAAATAAAGGTATTCTGCTGCTACATTACCCTTAAATAAACCCTATTTGTTTTTTATACCAAATGTATTCATGTTAATAACGATATCATCCATATATATTGAACAAAAGTAAGCAATATAATTAATGGTATTATTACCTTGAAACCTTCTTCTGCTACAATGGTTCTAAAGGTACGAGTAATACCTGAATACTTTACACTACTATTAGCAGTAGCAGTGGTATGTATGCTTTTCAGTGAGTAAGGTTCTGACTGGATTTGCAAGCGGATCTTGATCACGTCCAAAGGAGAGATCGCAAGTCTATAAAGGCATTAGTTTAGATTGATTCACAAATATCCAAGTCAACTCATATTAACCTTGTTGTAAGACCTGCTATTCCACCACACAGAGCGATCTCGTTTGCTTTAAGTTTGTCACTTGTTATATGAGAAGGCATAGAACGAAGAGAAAGAATAAGTTGGAAAGAAAATCTGGGGCAAGTAATAATAAAGGGGAGAAAAGATTTATGGAAAAAAAACATGGACTTTATTGAAAAATGGTTAACCAATCATATTTAAATATTTAGAAATTTAACCTATTGCTGTTGTTTTGAATGGGTCCAATCAGCGGGCTGTATTTTTTCGGGTTTTCAACTACTGTTTGACCAACAATTATCATTCTTGACAGGCCGTTGCTTCTATGAAGTAGAGTTATCTCCCACTTTTTAGACATCAGGAGCTCACAGTATAGTAGTTATTGCTTTATTCCGTTTTATTTCGTTCATTTAAGTAAATTGAGGTACTCATATTAGACTCTGCCGTTAGTTAGTAATTCATTCATATAGTTTATTATGCAATATATCGACTTACTTACTCTATCTACTTTCTAACGTTACTATTGATAGGTTTATAATAATAAATAATTATTTAAATTATTAAGCACATGATCAACTCTACCAACTAAATTAAATTAAAATAAGCGATTATATAAAAAAATAGAAGCGATTAAGAGTAAGGAACAAATGAGGATTAATTAAAAGAAAAGAAAATAAGGCACCAAAATAAAATAAAAGCAAACTGAGAAACAAAGAAGGATCCTTTGCTTCATAAGGATATATTCTCCAGATATTTATACTAACGTTATTGATATTAGCATTATTATTATATCATTTAAAATAGTATTGCGTTTGTATATTAGTTTGTTTAAAAACATCTCAATTATCAAGGCTATTTTAATTTATTTCTTCCATTGAACTGGACTAGATCTGAAGGATAAGGCACTTAGATGAATTTTAATATAACAGGTGAAATATTTACACATTTTATTTACAATAATACAATACAATATTCATAATAATAATAAAAGATAATAATCATAGAAATAATCTCAGTAAAAGAAGGATAAAAGCAGTGAGGAAATAAATAGCTTAATTCGAAAACAAGCTTTTAAGTGAAGGGAGAGTATATCCTGAGAAGTGGTAGTTTGTTGCCTGTGAATAATGACCAGCACTATTACAGGACTGTAGGGGAGGTAGATAGATATGAAGAGGCTCGGTGGAAAAGAGATGCTGACTGAATTTTCTTGTACCGCGAGAAACAGTTTCACAGTGAATGAGATGCTCTGTAGGACCCTTTTCAAAGTTCGGGTAAATGCGAGAAGCTTCATAAGGTCTGCCAAGCGAATCTGGAAAGCATGCCAAGTTTGGGGAGATTTCCTCTTCAGTGATTGGAGCCAGTTTAGATATGGATGGTGTGCGAGGAGAAAGCGAGGGCGATAGTAAGGGCGATAGTGGAGAGGATGGCGAAAGAGGAGGAGAGGTAGACTGATATTCAGTTACTGTTATATCGTGTTCGATCTTGAGATGTCGCAAAAGCAACCCTTTACGTAGAAAAGATTTTCTGCATGTCTCTACAGTACAGTAATGTAAGACGCTAGATGTGTCGAGCGAACAATTATTGTCTTTTCCTCTAATGTTGTTGCTGTTGCCAAAAGATTTTAAGCGAAGTACAGAGCAGTGCTTTTTCTGTCGGAAATAGTCCTCTTTTTCAGATCCATTCGTCAAGTATTTTGCCTTACGATAGAGAGATGTATCATAGGGAGAAGTATGTGAACGCTCATGTCTTTTGAGCTCGTCAGATCGAGTAAATTCTTCGTCGCAATCTCTGAATGTACACTTGTATGGCTTCTCACCGGTGTGTCCTCTAACATGTCTCACTTTGTGTTGAAGACGTCGAAATGACTTCTCACAAAAATCACATTTGTAAGGACGCTGATTGTCTTGTTGAGTTGATATCATGTTGAAAGTATTACAAGTAACAAAGAAAACGAGAAATAAGAAGAATATTCAGTTGAGATTAAACAATTCGTCTTATATATAGTATTGGGAAAAAATTGACCAGCCAGTAAATATCGGAAAATCACCAACTGGGCGGGAAACTGAATTTAGGCATTTATTTTAATGGTGGTAGGATGGTCTCACGATGGTTAATAAACTTCTTTTTTCTGAATGAAATGACTAAATCAGTATTATTTTTGATCAGAAACTCATTCAGACTTTTCCCGTTTCTCAGTAGGTGATTATGTGATTCATCATGAGCGTATAAAGTCTATTGTTGGCACTCGTATTTAGCAAAAATGATCAGTGTTGCTTTCTATTTTTCTAATGCATATTGCATAAAGTAATAAACATTTATTACATTTGAATTTACATATTATTAAATGTATATTTCTCACTTACTTTAAATGACGTATAAATTATATTATATTTGGTACTAAAAAACAAGGGAATTTTATTTGTGTCCCCCGCATTTTTTTATGTATTAAGACTAGTGGCTTAACTGAAAAAAAAACAGGGAAAGAGAGCTGTCATTGGTTTGAAGCTAAAATCCATTCATTTTCAAGAGAAAAAGCACAACAAGATCAAATATACCAATACCTTTGTTTATTATAGAAAAAGAAAAAGAAAACCATCCAACTGCTATAATTTTATTATAAATACTAAAAAATAAACCAAACCGAGTAATTAAAAATAGTTTGAAGGTTTTTAGTATATTAGTATACTATCCTCCACATTATTTTCTCCGTTGGCAATCTTGTTCCATCCACGCTCCCTTCAATTGATCTCTATATCGAACCTAGAGTCAGTTAATAAGAAAGGCACGACTCGTAACATTTGGATAGAATAAGATGACACTTGGCCAACAAAAAACAATTACCTCAAACAGTGGTACATTAATTATAAACAAGAGTATTAATTCGTGTCTTTTTTTTTTTGTTAATAATTTGTTTATCCATTTTTAATATTTTATTATTTGAATATTTTATCTGGTAAACCTTGGAAAGTGTGGTATGCATGTGATTGGGTAGAACCCCACTGGGCAAGGATACCTCCACTTAATTTTTTGCTTCAAATGGTTATACAAACTGGAATATTATAACAGCGCGATTCTCCCCCGCCCCGCTCCCCCCTCATTTTTTAAAGCAAAGAATAGAAAACTCCATATTATGTAACATAACCTGCATTCCCTGTTTTTATCCCCGGGATACCGTCAAGGGTCCTCTGCTTACAAATTATACTTGGCATGATTTTCGTTTCCCTTAATTCTTAACTGTTCCCTTTTGCTAATTAAAATTAAACCAAGACATGCTACAAAGAAAAAACATAACAAAAAACAAAAAATCAACAACCACTGTAGTTGACAAAGTTAACCACCTATTAACATGCTTTTTCCTTTTTTTTTCTCTTCATTCAAACTCTACCTAAAATCACGTTAGGAAAACTATATTTAAAGTAAGACATGGTCTATTGCATGTAATAGGTGTGATTATATAAGCTGAGGCTCAACACCCTCTTTTAAATTTTAAGGACCCTTCTTTTTTGTTTCAAAATTTAGGATATATAATTATCTTAACGTTCGTGGAATTCTTCGATCAGTACGTTTATACCCGCTTAAAAATACCCTTCTTTTTTAGTCAAGTTATATTACTACTGCTATTTTTCTTGAATGCATAGAATTTCGAGAATATAAAACCGATGGCTAGATATCTGTCTATCTATAATGAT